>CACSLJ010000323.1:0-28432 GCA_902706625.1 Albugo laibachii | reverse complement strand
TAAAACGGTGATTGGCTAATATTGCATTGTCCGTTATAAAGAACGTCAGTAATAACAAAACGAAGCGGTAGGCTTAAATAAGTTAATACGGACGTCCCCCTCCATTAGGACCCAACAACAAAAACATGTAGTATTTCTGTGAAAATTTTCAGAGGTAAAATATATTGTAAGAATATAAGAATATAAAAGTATACTTCTGTTCTCGTTTTCAAAGATGAGACAAATTAAATCCCGAGTGTCAGTGCGCTTGTTTGAATTTTACGTAAGCTCTCAACACGCTCACACATGTCATCATCCAACATATATGTGTGTGTCCCCAACAGTGCGCTATGATCGTGCGCTTGATAGACAACCATGCTGCCGGACCCACTGCATAGCGGAAAGCACATCCCCTATTTGAGAAAGAGAACCGAATTCTTATTCATTGTACCTCTAGCTGATAGCTGGCAAATCGCTCGAGAGGATCGTCAAAGCGGTCAACAATATGACGATGCTGAATTTTGGCAATCAGGCCTTTGAACGAGCTGATTCTTCCCCCGTCTTGAGGCTGTAGGAAGGCAGTCGTATTTGGTGGAAGCATCTGATGCTTCACGTTCGATAGCGACTCGTCAATCCGGTAGAATGTGGTGACCAGTAACACGCATCTGCTCGTTCAGCTGCGACAATCAGCGCAGGAAGAACCCTGATGTCATCCATCCTATTTTTATGCGTTCGTTTTGTAATCTAAGCTGTTTAGCGGAGTTTCCTTGAAAGCAGCGCGGTTTTTTTACAAATCCAACGAAGAGGAGTGGCAGCTTTGTATATCCGTCTGCATTGCAACATAAAGCGACTGTTAGCCTATTCATGGTTCTTGACTGGCATGGAAGAATAGAAGAAAGCTGTCTCATCCATATTGAACACGTCCCGCTTTTCATGACCCATTTTAATCTCTTCGGGTGCTATCCTTTCACTCTCCACTGCATTCAGATTCAAAAATGCCGCCTCTCCATGCAAGCGCTTCGACGTCAGACCGTGACGCTTCTGTAATTCGAATAGCCATTCATGGGAAAACACCAGCGCCTGCATCCTGGCAGTATTTTGAGAGCTGCCAATTCTGACCGGATCGCGCCGAATCTTGCACCCTTTACCTATATCGTTGTACCAGTGATGATATAAATCTTCTAATCTTCACAATGACGAATCCATAGCAACACATGCTCTTTATGTTCTGAAGACGAGACGTTTGTTTTTTCTTGCCCTGTGTTTTCCGTACAGTCACATTCAAAGGGGCATTCAACATCCGATAAATCATCTTTCTGCCCGGCGTGACTGTTAGCTTAAACAAAACTTTCACCCATGCAGCCAGCTCATATTGTTTGAAATCTGAATGTGATTCGAAATACGCGCGTAAATGTTCGTTTTGAGTGTGTGTCATGCGCGCACGTGTACGCATCCTGCTCGTTTGTTGACAAAGGATAAATGCGTGGGGCATTTAAAATGATCAAAATTAAATTAACAGTCCGCGACACCATAAAGGATACAAATGCATTTTTTCAAGTCAATATTGCACCAAATCAAAAACGAAAAGTGGCAATCAATAGATTTTTGACTTGGCTTTCATTGAAGTTTACCTTATTCCGAAATTTTACGTAGTATTTATGCGGCGCGCTATTTTGTCTCTGAAATCTATCTGTAACCCTAAAACTTATCCTAACCCTTGCCTTACCCTATCGTAATCCTATACTGAGTGGTGACAGGTGTAGCCATAGCAGTAGCGAAGAATTGTAGCAGCAGCAACAGTTAATCAAAGTATAATGAAACCAAGTCAAATGGCTCAATGAAAACAATCGCCTATCTCGGTGTCTACATCACCGCTGTGCACACAAAGGACATGAATAGATTCACTTTCAAAAATACTTTCATATAAAAGCACTCATTTGAGAAAAAAAATGTATCCTTAATGGTGACGCCCACTATTAGTACGAAACATAGTTACCGGGATAAGGAGGTATGTATTTTTGGCCAGTGGTCTTAATGAAGGAGATCTGTATTGAAGTATAGGCCTACAGTCAACCCAAAACTATACATGTACTCCGGATTTTTGTTGATGTTCATCGTTGGTGAAACATCATATAAAATAAAGCTCAACAGAAACAAATATAGCCATTGACAAAATAGTTGTGCATTCGATTATATCAATCTACAATTGCATCTACAGAAAAATCCAAAACACATCCGATCGTTTGGCCCAGAATAAAAGAAGCAGACCAAATCCATCCCTTATTTGTCGATCTCTGCGCCGCAATTCGGGTCGGCATGTCTTAGAGCAAAGCCTTCAGATACCTCACGCTTACCTGGCGCCAGCTTACCTCAATATGATTCTTCAAATTCTCAAGACAAGTGGATTGACGGCCCCTCGCATACACGGAGCGCATTAAAACACCCCAAACGTTCTCGATGATGTTCAAATCAGGACTCTTAGCTGGCCACTCGTAGCGGTGATAATAGAAAGAAACCCCTGTGTTGATTTTGCCGTGTGGATACTGCCACCGCCTTGCTGGAAAACTGGGTCCCTAGTTCCGTGATCGTCTTGACGTTCTTGCGAATCGGGGCAGAGATGTTATAACAGCGTTTGCGTGTACTTGATAGCTTTTTGCTTGCCGTTGACAGAAGAAACATTGGTCTTGCCGTCCTGGGACACACCAGCTTACTCCATCACCGATTCGCCACCCACCAGGCGGTTGGGGTACGTCTCGGGGTCCTTCCGGATGTCATTCCAGTAATACCGGAGGCCATCCGGGCCGTCCAGCTTAAATATCTTCTCATCGGTAAACAGCAAATTCCAAAATAGCACTTTTTAAATGATTCTTCGCGAAGTCTGTGCGCCTGGTCTTGTGCTGCTTCCGGAGGTGTAGATCTGGGTTTCGCTTGATTTACTGCACGAACTTGGATGCGCGCAGCGCACACTGAGAACAGTCGTTCGCTTCGCAACATGATCGAGGGTCGCCGCGATGTTTCTCGACGACATTTGCTTGACAAACGCGAGCCAAAAGATGCGGAATACCGTGCGTTTTTTCAAAAGTGTGGGTCTGCCGACCTTCTTGGTGCGTTTAGCCCCGTCTTTTTTTTGCTGAGAAGGGTGCGCATGGCCTTTTCGCTCCGTCGCACGCTTGCGGTGATCTTTCTGTTGCTCTTGCCTTCACCGTGAAGTCCGATAATGAGACCAATCTCCCCCTCGGGCAGCAGCTTGCCTCGCAGCATTGATTTATTGTGCGTTGTCTCTCGAAAGAGGCTAGAATTTGCGAAATACCACGGTGCGTCTAAAATTTTGGGTCAATCCAAGCCTACCGATTTTGTGTTTTTCTTTAGTATTTGATGATAGTCGACAAGCCAAATGTCAAGTCACGAGTTTCTCCTTTGAATTTTATTCCCCTGCCTCAATGCCATTTTCGGAAAGTCTTCGAAGAAGTCAAATCTTAACAATTGTGACTACGTCTGTAGTTCTGGGTCGCACTGTACTCACTTTTCAATTTATTTTCGATACGCTTCAGGCTCCCTCCTCGTCTCGCCATATCCACGCTCTGGGATGTACTGAGAAACAAAGACGGCAACGGCACGCTGAAAACCTCGCGGAAAATAAACCAACAAGTTCGGCTCTCTCACCCTGAAGCTGACCTCATCCACTAATCGCTCAATGTGAGCATCTGAAGTTGCCATACATAACTGGTGACACTATTTATGCGAAGGAGCACAAGATTAGAAATGAACTGTTGCTGAGTGCCTTGCCATGGGTGGCTTAAGGGATGAAGAGAATCAATGTCTCTTCGTTGGATCTTCAAGCTCCAATAGATGAATTTTTTATCGTCGAAGAGAACACAAGGGACATCTAGCAGTGTCAACGACACAACGGTCAGCACTGGACGAGTCTCACTGAAGGAGATGAAAAGAGGATGCGATAGGTGTTACATCCTAAAATATGCATAAAACCGCGTATTTCTAGTGCCCCTCTCTAACATCCACGAACACTATGTTCGTATCTTCGGTCGGAAGCAGATCAAAACGTTATTAGGAGTGATGTCCGAGTGACTTCAAAACAAAACTGGGAAAGCTTGTAGGACAAATGTCACACTTCCATGAAAAACATAACAAGCTGTATGAATTCGAATTTCGAAAGTGGTTGACAGTCACCGTCGCGTGCGGTGCTGACGGCTCCCTCAAGATTCTCCTTCTTCGTTGGGACAGCGCGGCAGCTCAGGTGCTTTAAGTAGTAGAGCGCCGAAGATTTGGACCTGAAGTACGGTAATAGCCCGAAGCGATGGATGAACAGAGCGCTATACCAGGCGTGGGCGAGCCGATTCAATGCCAGAATACGGTCAGAGAACAGAAAGGATATCTTGCTGCTAGACAATTTCCCATCCCACCATGCTCCCGAGACGCTCACACACGTTGATGTCTGAATGCTTCCTCCGACGACCACAGCGCTCCTGCAACCATTTGGTGTCGGGATCGTTCGCAATTTCAAGAGCGTGATCAGCAAAAAGAAAGCGCTGTACAACGCAGACCGATTGAATAAAATTACCCGCCGTGTCAAAGAAGCTGAACAAGAAATTGTAGAGCGGTGGCTTGAGGCCATCGGCAATGTCGATACCTTGTAGGGATGTGGGGGCACAAGATGTGTGGTGAGCATCAGTAACATGCACAACTATATCCAAATGCTGGCTTCAAACGGAAATGTTGGATGAAGGGCTGTACGAGATCATCGAAGGAGTCGCTAAGGTTTTTTTGGTAATTATCCATGCGGCACATAGTTGTTTAGTTTGGATTCCAAACGCTCATACATAATCGAAATTGATTCTGAAGACTAATGTCTCTTGGCATACTGTAGTAAAAAAATGAATTGAGACGCAGTGCCTATCTCTTCACCCCTTAATCTATCTGGTTTTATGAAAAAAATTTAAACTGTAAAAATAAACATCATTGTTGAAAGTCAGCCAAGCTTACCCAATTGACCACCTGTTATTAGGTGGGGGTAGCCTCAAGACTTCCAAATCCACTCGACGACGCCTATAAATATTTCCTTTGGTCCATCCTTCCAATACCAAAAACGCTGAATTTCCAATAATTTATATTACCCTAAAAATCCATGTCGTAGTCGGCGTCCTTTATTTGACGCAGCTCCAGCACACAAGCGTAATTCCGTGTGGCTGTAAAATAGGACGCACCGCGTTGAAACAAGGACAACGAGCTTAGGATGGGATCACACTGTCTAACAATCCCCTTGACAAACTGCTAAACTGCTTGTGTGATGACCAACTGTATCTGATTTCACATCTGAGCTATCAGACATGGGTACCTGGTTGTCACTTCAAAACGCATTTTAAAAAACCGGTTTGATGTGGATCACACAATGCTCGCCTCAAGCTTCCATTGTTACAAAATGCATGTCAAAGGCGGTGCTCTCATTTCTGAAAGGTTCTTATAGTACCGTATGTACATTGGGGCCGCCTATGACATGGACTTTAGGGTAGATCTTTTAGTTGAGAATACAGTCATCATTCTTTTTAGTAAACACCACAGAAATGCAATACCCTCCCGTACCGATTCTTTTCACGTTAGTGAAACTGATATCAGTTGGTAATGTAAGGAGGTGAGAGCATCTCGCCAAAGCCAAATACACGAATGCCAGCAAAGACGTTGCTCATTTAACTCTCAGCTGAGCAGAAGCTAGCGCTGTACAGTCATCAAATTCAGCACCCAAAAATCTCCTTACGTGCTCTAGCCACATGGGCAGGCTAAACATTCAACCTGAAGAAACCCCTAACTATCGGCTACACTCTTGCTACTAAACATCCATTTAGAGAAGACGACGCCCACTCCAAGTTAGCTGAAGAAACACTCAGCGTGTATACTGTGAACCCTTTGAGAAGAGTCTCGTACGATGGATCGAGCGCTGCGAGCAGCTTAGAATGCCATTCGTGACGTGGGAGATGATCGGTGCGAAGTAAGGGAGAATTAGGTGCGTGCTCGTACAAGACGCGAAGCACGCTTCAGACAGCAAGCTATTGACTTTAATATTTACAGATGGGTGGATCCAGAAGCTAGAAGAACTCAACAGCCTGCTGCTACGTCGTATACAAGGATAAGCAACATCAGCGCACTCCGTAGACTTCAAGCAAGGGTGAGCAGAAATACAAAACATCCCAAGAGAGTCCAGACATCGTGACATCTTCAACATGGACGAGTCTGCCTACTTTTACTGCACAGCATCTTCTACTGCTGTGTCGCGCTTCATATAAGTCTCACCATAGCGATCACAACTAACGCAGATGGCTCTTTTAAGGTACCACTACTGTTTGTGAGCATGGTGAGATAGCCACGGTGTTTTGGCGCCCACACGGTTGCCAAAATCGGTATAAAGTACACGAATGCAGCCAAGGGCTGGGTGACAACTCACCTCTTTCGTACTTGGCTTGGGTACCTCAACGAGAAGATGCGGGGAGTTACTTTTTCTGCTTGATAACGCGTCGCTACACCGCGTGACGGACTAATTTCAATACGTCAAGCTGCACTTCCTGCTCTCCCACGACACAACATCCCATCTGCAATCACAAGATGCGGCATTATGAAACCGTCCAAGAGTCAGCTGAGTAAATAAGAGACACTCATGTGTGGAGAAACTTGACGCAATGCTGGAGCAAGTAGATTGGGTTGCGGTGGAAGCCATAGACTAGAGAGCTGAGCATTTCTGCAACGTGAGCATCTTAGCGGCCTTATGTGGGCTGAGCAAGCGTGGGACAAGGTGACGAATGCCACTGTACCTAACTGTTGGATTCACACTGGAGCTCTTGCTGCAGACGTCTATGAGCTTGTTTCTAAAATCTGTGATCTAAGCATTGCTCCTCAGCCATCTATGAACTAGATACTTCTCTCTAATTATCATTCTATGCGTATGTTTATCTTGCAACATTATACATTTTGGCTTGACTTTTGCTGTTTACTAATGAGAATGGTGACTGTAGTATGTATTTATAAAAAGAAGAGAAGTCACTGCTACTTTTTCTTACACACAGTGTAGCTGCAAAATCTCACCACCCTCCATACTGTTTAGCACCCAAAAATCCCAAGAATGAGTGGCCGCACCCGGTCATCGGTGTCCGCAGACACCGACTAACCCTGAATCTAATATCTGTATTCTAAGTTTCTGCTCGGCACCCCACACTTGGTCGTTGTATCCTTAGTTCAGAAAGAAGATTTCACGAAGCTCAGTCATCATCAGAGAAAGAAGTGCCTTCGTCAGGAGATCAGCCTTCATCATGTGAGACTCGAAATACTCGGGTTTGCCAGCTGCAGGAGTTGAGTCGCGTTCCCTGGTAGGAGTACGAGGATGATCTTGAGCCGCGCACCCTCGCGCACAATCTCGCCGTTAAAGCGACGGCTGCGTCCGTCGTATACCAGGATTAGCGGTGGTTAGACAGCAATGGGCACGCCGCTCGAAAGGTGGCGGAACCATCAAATGAACCCCCACACTATTCGTGAGCCCCCGAGGAGCGGTCGTGACAGCAGCTCCAGGGACGTTGCACTCGTCCAACACGTTGCGGGTGACACGCTCACCTGGCAAATTATACAGCGATGGGCAGAAAAAGCCACCTTTGACACGCACGCGACGATGGTGAGGTGGAAGTTGCACTGAGCGGACTTGCTCCACCCAGTCATGGATATCCCCTGCGATTTTTCTCCCAGGATTGGCGGTGGCCCATGCGCTCGTAGTGGCAAGACGGTTTTGAGTAGGTTGGCTCGATGCCGAATCGTTCGCTCTGGAACGCCAGGATACTCGTTACAAACGCGGGCGATCTCGGCGCCCGTGGCGTCCAGATCTTCTGCTGAGTAATTTCCCCCCCCCCCCCCTTTGCCGCGCTTCACGTCTGGACCAGACTGTCTGGCACGACACGTCTCGGCAATAGACTGGGTCACCTACGTGATAGCCAATCATAGTATTTTGAGCCTCAAATTACGAACTGTGATAAGCAGATATCTGTTTTAGCAGTAATCCGGGTAATTGGCAACAAACCGTTCCAATACGTTAACATGCATGGTTGTGCGGCGAAAAATGCACATGTGTGGACCCCTGGGCGGGTATGGAGCAGTTATGAGTCTAGCTGTCAAAATCATACAAACTGTTCATGCTGGCGCTATGCGAGCAGATTTGCGACTTGTTCGCTCGATCAACCATGATGGTTCCAATCACAAAAACACGTGAACAGTTAAAGGATCATTTCCAAACAAATTGAAATGGACGAAGAAAATCGATTCGCATCAGGTGAAGCCGCCATGAATTCTGTTCGAAACTTTGTGAGTTTCATGGCTATTTCGTTATACACAGCGTAGATTTCGAATCACGGTACAGATAAACCTCCCAAATTTGGTATGACCCGTGGACAGAACACGCATCATGCCTTAGATTCCAATCATATTTGAAAGGTGGCGACGCTATTCAGTCATTCTTAACCTCCTACAAATCAAATAGATCATTGATTCGTGGACGGCAGACCATCCCAGCCCGTTCCCATACATAAGCACTTTGGCAGGTACCTTTTCAAAATCACTACGATGCCGTCACGACCGAAATCAACTGGAAATCCGACATTCGGGCAGGAGAAAAAGATCTGCCTGCGGAACGAAGCGAATGCCGCTCTCACGCAGCTCTAGCTTGCGGCAAGGGCAATGCGAGAGTTCAACCTCGTCAAGGCGCCGGTCCAGGGAATAATATCTGGCATCCTGCGTGACAGAAAGAAGTATCTACTCGTAAAAGCAGCCGACCTCAAGTGCAAGAGAACGCGGCCGCTCGTCTTTCCAGCTGTCGATAAGGAGCTTGCCAACTGGGTGCTGCAGTGCCAATCGAAACGTGTGATGCTGAGTGGAGATTTGATCAAAGCAAAAGCAAAGCGGTTCGAAACACTGAGCATTGTCCAGGAAGACCAGCTACTGTCGTTCTCTAACGGCTGGCTCCAGGCATATCAGTAACGCCATGGCTTCAGTCATATGAGCGCACGCGGTGAGAGTAGCTCAGTGAACACTGGGCGATACCTCTGCAGCGTGATGCGATTCTAAAACGCTTGAAAGGAGTCTCGCTAGCCAACATCTACAACATGGATGAAAACGGGACTCTTTTACTGTCTCGCACTCGCCAAGACCATCGCCCGGAGTCAAGTGGAAGTATCGAAGAAGAGCAAGACTCACGTTACCGTCGCTCTGACGTGCAACGCAGATGGCTCAGACAAACGCGATCCTTTCATCATACGGCATGCAAATAAGCCTGGCTGTTTCCAGAAATAGAGTGGCGATCCGCTGGGGCTCTACTTCCGCAATAATCTCAAATCGTGGATGACTGGCGCTCTGTTTCAGGAGTGGCTACAAGAATTTGACGATGATATGGGCTCTCAACGGCGCAACGTCGTACTCATCCTCGACAATGCATCAGCGCACACAGTCTACGACATGGAACTGCAGAGCGTGACCGCTGTGTCCCTTCCTCCCAATACGACATCGAAGCTGCAGTCAATGGACTCCGGGATCATTGCGTCATTCAAGCGTCGATACCGGCATTGACAACTCCAGAACGCACTTGGTCTGGATGAGCAAGGATCTCAATCCAACATCTACATGGTTGACCCATTCACAGCGACGAAGTGGATCAAATCATGCTGGCGAGAGGTTCCGAGCGAAGTCATCTTGATTTTCTTTCGCCACACCAGGCTCGTACTTGGTCGTACAACCACCCGTGGGTCGCAGATCGACGCCGACCAGCAGCTGAACATCCGTCTACTGGTGCATATGAAGCAGCTGTGCATCCGCGACTCAATGGACCTGGACGACTTCATTTGCTTCGCGGACGAGGTTGATACAGAGATGGAAGCGTTCACCACTGCAGACACGCTGATTTTAGATGGGGATGTCGCGTTCCTATCCACAGCACAAGATAACAGCGATGACAATGAGCCTGCAGAGTTTGACGCCACGTGTGAAGGTGTCTCTAGTGCGCATCCAGCGATCAGCATTTAAGGTGAGTTGGACGCTACAAGAGCTGTAAATTTTGTGGTAGGTGACCATCCAGGTCTAGAAAGACGTTTGATGGGAGACATGCGTACGCTACAGTAGTAGCTACGTGAGGAGCTTCGGGTAGAGAAGGAAAACGCCTTCACTCAGACGTCGATTCGCAGCTACTTTTCTGCTGCGTCAACGATGCAATAGCAATATAAAAACACGCAAAAGTTGATACTGAAAGCAGTTGCAAAACTCGTTTCTAACGCAGCCACAATATTTTTTACGATTTCAACCCTTTCCAAGATACCACTTTTGTGACTGCACGAGAGCGGGTCGAAACCAGCTCACTAGCGGACGAGGGTCGGACCCCTACTACTGATCCTATTTCCGGAACCAAAATAACTAATATTGATCAGTTTATCAATCAAGTATCATTTTTACCGATCATCAAGTTTGCTGCATACATTCGTATAGGAACGGAGTCGGTGAATGAGCACGCAATCATTTCGAAAAGGATATCATGTTTACAAGGGATCCGATTAGCTAGGTTTATCTGTAGTTACATGTCCCTTCATCGATAGATACTTGAAGAAACGCTCTCCGCTTTCTTCTACACGACAGAGATACGTGAATTGTACGCTCAGTTATTCTATTCTGACATTGATCGAGAATCGCGAATCGTACATCATTGTTTTCTTGACGATGAAAAATGGCTTCTGCGAACCGTTACCTTAAATCTCGGATAGACGTATGTAATTTCTATTTTTAGAATTTACGCTTTCTGAAAAAAATTACGCGAGCATAGAGACATATGATTGATACAATGCACGGATCTTTGCTTATTTTTAAAGCACCAGACTAATAGATCAGTGGTAGCCAGTGGTGGAGGACTAGTTCATCGATTCATACTCATCCGCATTTGGAAGCCGCAATAATGATGTTCGAAGAGGTGCTCATAGCGTTCCAGATTCAAGCATGCACTTATGTGTGCTCAATATACCGACTCCTCCGTGGAATCCAGAATAGGATAATGCCGACTATGGCCCCGTAGCATTATATATCCACTCCGTAGGCGTTCGCATTCGCTGCCACAATCTTGGGCCGTTCTTCTTCACATCTGCGATACGAATGACCATTTTGATCGTTTCTCAGCACCATAAAACAATGCGTCGCCCGTGTAAGTAGTAATTGTCGAACACGCGCTACTTTGCATCATGGTCGTGCCGTTTGAATAAGCTCATTCATTCAACAAATATCACCTGGATTTGTCAAAACGGAAAGTAGGAGAAAAAACTAACTTAGTCACGATATATCTCGTACCGTTAGAGTCTGAGATGAAAGCTGTTTTCTGTACTGACGCTCAAACGCAACGCTTGCTGTTTTGGTTACAATCGTCCACAAGGACACTGCGTGTTACACTCCAGATAAATTCCCCATGCGGGTACGGAACATAAAAAGCTCAAGCTGACTTGCTTGCATCAAGCGATAGCTTTCTCCTTTTTGGTGAATTCTTTCTGACCAAGCAGAAGCCCTATCTTCTCAGCCAGTATGCACAAATATTACCTATAACGCGTGTAACCTTAGCTAATTGATTCCTCAAAGTGCACGTGCCCCCTCCTTCCGAATCAGAAAACACATTTTAGTAAGCGCCTTTTTAGCAACAAGGAATGCATAAATTTACCTGGTCCGTGCTTGATTTTTTGTGTGCTGCATTATGATCATATTAGCACATATAGCTGGTTTATTCATGCATGGTGTAAGTAGTCATCAAATGAATTTTCAAAATGCCGTTGCTAACTTGAATCCCAATAGACTGCAGATGCAACGAAGGCATGACGATGGAGAATGAACCCAACGTGATCAGTGCGCGCGGATTTTTATTTTATTGCGATGGAGAATAACTATATTTTTGCCACTTTCAGCTACAACGTTACCTGAAGGTTCTCGATCCTAAGCATCCACGCTGCATTCGGTCATCTCCGCGAATAATGCAGCCTCAATATTTTGCTGGTAGACAGTAAAGCTCATTGGATTAGTACAAATACTTCGAGAATCACTTGCATACGACCACTTCATCTACGCACTGCTCGACATACTCAAATTTACGTTAAAATTACTTTCCGTATCTTCCTCTTTGAACCTCTTCAAAGCAGAGCATCGTGAAGCTCTGAAAGCCCACTCTGTGTAAGCTTTTAATAATATCGATGTTCATTTTGGATTCATCGCGCATGGCGGTTTTCACGTCGATGTTCAGTGAGCGAGTGTTACCTTGCCTGCAGTATTCGTCGAGTGTTATGAATCGTTGAAAATCATCTGCTGCCCAGTTCGCTTCTTTCTCTGGACTCTTTCGCCAAAAAAGTCTCAAAAGTTTTCTATCACAGTATCGTCAATTTATCAATGCAATAATCGGTCATTCCAATGCATCATCAGTTACGATTAAGTTGCCATTATTTGCCATCCGGTATGATATAAGGTAATACTGGTTTTTCTCGGCAAAATCAACCAGTCCAAATCTCACTTCTTAAAAAATGTTTAATCGCAGCGGCATCTCTGTAACCAAGTTCGTTCCTAAGTGCAAAATGGTACAGGATGATGCTTCTAAACGCTTTCCTTTTTGCTCGATGCAGATTTTCGGGCCATCATATTCGTGGTATGGCGACTGAAAAGCAAAGTACGTTTCAATTTCGTGGCTTAAAACTCATTATGCGTTCCACTAATTTCCCCTCTAGTTTTAATGCGGATCGGATCCACGAAAAATATCTCGAAGATCACAAAATCCATGAAAATGGTTTCCGCTGCTAAGATGCGCGGCGCAGAGACACGACTTTCAAACGGTCGACCTTTTTCGGTAATTGACACAATCGCTAGGTAAAATACATGAAATACATAATTCATGCATTTTCACACCTTTAGGGATGGCTGGACCGCATCGATTCTAAGCTACGCGTTATTGACGTCGATGGACATATACCGAAGGAAGAATTGGAAACGGGTGAAAAGGATGGTCACACAATTGTCGTTATATCATCGGATCGAGGACTGTGTGGCGGAATTAATTCAGGAATTGCGAAGCAAACGCGCCATCAACTAGCACTGGCTCCTAACGAAGGACATAATGCAAGCCTTTTTATTGTCGGCGAAAAAGCGCGAGCACTACTACGCCGTGAGTTTTCAGACCGAATTCGTGGCAATGTTACTGAAACCTATCAACATCCATTCAATTTCAGTATCGCAAGCGCTCTTGCTCAAGCCATTCTATCATCAGCTGCCGCAGATTCGGAACGCATCCACGTTCTCTTCAACAAATTTGTCTCGGCTGTTCTGTATCAGCCTTCGATTCGTTCATTGTCCGTTCGCATGGATACGGACAAACTCGATGAGTACGAGCTCGAGCCAGACACAAAAGAGGACATTTTGGCTGATTTGAAGGAGTTCGAACTGGCGAGTGCAATTTACCACGGGGTTATTGAGAACTCCACCAGTGAAGAAAGTTCCCGAATGGCTGCCATGGAAAATGCGACTACGAACGCTCAAGATCTAATATCCTCCTTGACATTGTCCTATAATAAAGCTCGACAGACCCGAATCACGACGGAGTTGATTGAAATCATTTCAGGAGCGTCATCATTGGACGCTTAGCATTGAGAAAATTACGAATGGAGCAAATTCTCAGTAGCAAGAATGAGGCATAATGAAAGGAATGTGAGGATGAATGAGACTTTTTGAATTTATCCTTGATAAATCTTGCGATGCGATCAGCTTGATACATTCCATTTATCTGCTATTACTGTATGAAACATATTTCTAGACTCAGTACTGATGACGACATGCAACAACTAATGGCGCCCAAAAAGTCTAACCTGCTTTGTAAACTCACGTACTCCTAGCAGCACAACACTTTATCACTTTGCGAAAGTGGCCCGGTATCATGTGTTCCCCAAAAGATGCACTATGTGTGAGCCAACTAGTCTCATAAAGTTTACCCCGATCTCTCAATCTAATGTCACTCACACAATCTAAGCATTGTAACTGATTTGTCGTGTATCAGTTAGTCCGCACGCATGCACATATCAACAATGATTTTGGTCACGGAAACAACTCTACTTTGCTCGCTGTAGCCCCCTTGGGGCTGAAGTAAGACCTAAACCATATTAACGAAGTTGCCATCCACGCGCGACTCCCTGCAATCTAGCTAAACTTCTCAAGTTGCAGTAGCTGATACTGTAGTCAAGTCACTTTCTGTGTTTCAGTTGTTTCGAAAGCTTCGGCTTATTGAGAAATTGTTTCACACTCAGCAATGCCAATTGGTGGACTTCTGAAAACTGCTTTTATGCCTGCTACTGTTGAAAACCAACAAGTGTATCGTGTCCAAAGCAACGTAGGATTCTATCGTATTATTTTGTAGTTACAGGAGAGGTAACACATTTTACTGGCACTAGTGAATATCTGCAGTCTATTCCAGCGGGACGTTTTATTCCATACCAACGAAACTATAAGCAGGGGGCTTGGCCACTTTTTTCCAATAGAGAGAAATGTAGCTAAATTGAACAGCATAAAGTGACTTAATCCATCACTTTGATACTGCCATTTCCTCATCTAACCATTTTCTCAAGAAGACATATCCTTTCTCAGCTTCGCTGACTCATGGCGTGAATAAGGATCTTGAGACAACACGACGAGATGATTGATCTCATATCAATGTATCCAATGTTGTTGTTTTACGTACTTACTTGATCGTGACACATATATCACAGGGATTCAACTTCCCTGTAAAGTTGTGCATATTTTTGACACATAACGCCACTTTCCATGTATTTGCACAGAGCTAAGAGGAGATAAAGAAGTTGACATTCTTAAAGGTGGCTAGAATACAACAATGAAATGGTGGACTAGTCTAAATTTCCAGGCTTTTTCAATTTAATGCTACAGAAAACTTCGGATTAGACACCTTTTAGCCGATCAGAGCTGGGGATCGAGATTGATGAGATTCTTATTATTGATACAGTCAAGAAGTGTTCTGTCTTTTAAATAATATCGCTGTATTATCAGAACCTGCATCGTGCAGTGCAAAGCATCCAGCCGAGATATCAACCTCATCCAATACGAGCAACAAAAATCTCAATTTGACTATTTTCAGATCATCAATATATTCGAGTTATATACCTGAGATTGGAGACCAATGATTCGAGGCAACTCTCAGGGTATTCACAATGCAGGATATTCATATCTCCTTAGTGTAGTCTTCCTGACATTCGGGTACTCACGAGCTACAACGTCAAGTATCCATGATTCTACGCACAGTCATAATGCATTCCGTCTTGAGGAACGGCTCTCACCAACAGAAATGGCCTATACGAGGAGGCAACAAAAATTGCAAGTGTTGTCACCGTATAGCTTTGTCAATTTAGGGCTCCCATATTGAAAAGAAGTGGCCAGTAGCTATCTGGTGGCTCACCCTCTGAGATACACGACCGAGAAATAAAAGTACATCACAACAGTACGTACGAAAGGAACCACTGAGACTTTAGCGAATGCCAGATTTTCTTATAGCTTGAAGCAAACGTCAATGTACAGCTACGGAAGGAGAAGATCAAATTGTAAGACCAAGCTGGCGCCATCCATTGACTAGGTATTCTGCCTGTCCAAGAAACGATGTCTCTCTCGTGTTCAGGATGCTCGATATCATATTGCTCCAAGACGTCCTCCTTCAAATCCCGTTCGATTCGGTACAAATGTGCTTTTTTGTTGTATATGTATCAGATTTAAATGACCTCTCAAAAAATATACCCCAGACCCCAGTCTATGCTTGTTCGATCTCTGCATTAGAAGATGTTACCAGAGCAGCCAGGCCACCGCCGATGGTCTTGCAAGTGGTCAAAGGTCGGTCCGTGTGGGGACTGATGTTTAGACCACTGAAGAGATAGAGATAAGAGCAATAAAAGAGCAGCATTTTTTCAAAACAAGAGGAACAGAGATTGGTATGCCGCCACTACGAGAGCGCAGGTGACAAAAAAGAATTCTTTAGTTTGTTAGAGTAGCTTGCTGTAGAATTACTTAGATAGTTCCTTAGAGATAGAATGAGCGAGAGGAGCTTATCTTAGTACCGAGCTACGGAGGAACAACGTCGGGCAGTCGAGGCGATGCCAGGATCAAGCCTGATGAAGAGCCTCGAGGACAAAACCAGGCCGAACAAATGCAGGAAGAATTGCGGCAGACGATCCGCATCTTGCAAGAGTAGTTTCGAACCAAGTGAGCCTCAACAAAAACTCATGAAGCAGCAGCAGAAGTTTTTGAAGACGAGGAAGCAGTCGAGCTATACGGAAGCTTTCGTGCATAAGCTGGCATCGGCGGTCGCACAGCGACATGGGACCTGTAACCTAGCGCGCTCGGAAATTTTGTCAGAGTCGGACGGGCTATGGTGAGGAGGTCAACATGGAAAGGAGCAAGGAAGAGGGACGAACGCTTGTAACAACAGCGCGGGCATGACGAAACCACCTATTTGGAAAGGATACAACCAGCGGCAAAAGCGAGCGTTCATGGATGCCTACTTGGAATACCAACGGAAGAATGACGTGATGGATCAAAGCACGGGTACACGATTCTATTCCATACCAATGGATGCGTGCATAAACCACAATGCACTAGTCAGAATCTGCAAGTACGAATTTCGGTGCGGGGAAGAAGATCTGAACGAAGATATCTGGAGAAGCCACTTTCTCCAGGCAAAAGAGTGCGACACTACAAGAGTGGCTGCACTGACGAAGAGATCTCACAATTTGAAGATGAGGACAAGATATGATGCACATTCGCGGGTCGATCATCTTAAGCAGGAGTTTCTTGGGATGCTGGATGAGCTGAACATGGAGGGATTCGACGAGCAGAAGCCGAAGCTTTGTATCAAATTGCTTTCCAAGCAATTCGATACGCCATATTACAACAATTCATGCACACAGAGCTACAGACGCAACGAAACAGACTTCATCGGGAAAGCCTACCGGAATTCGTGGCATGGTTCAATCCACAAGCTAAAGCTTTTGTGATATTCCAAGAAGTGTTGGATCACCATAATAGGCGAGGTGCCGAGGGACAAGGACGGATCCTCTCGACACGTTCAACGGAGAAGAACAAGGAGCCCAGAGGAGAACCACGATTCAGGAGACCCGTGGCAGTAGCGTATGGAAAAAAAGAGATGCGAGAAAGGGAACATATACACGAAGAAAAAGTAAACGAGACCAGTCGGAGAAGGATAAAAATGACCAGGTACACGAAAAAATCGGTAATGCTTAAAGTGTCAGACGACAGAACATGGCGTATTCAAATGTGAGCAAGCCGATGAAGAGGAAGCGCGACGGTTATGGAATCAGCATCAAGAGATATGGACACACGCAGTGGCAGGTGTTTCTTTAAGGGTACAGCAATCGAAGGAGGCAATATCACTAGATGCTTGATTGGTGGAACGCCTATTAAGATGTTAACTGATTCTTAAGCCAGCGTATCAGTAATCTCTGAAAGCTGTGTGAAAGAACTCGAAGAGATGTGCACGGTGAGCTTGAGCGATCAGATTCAATTATTTAGTTTCGCTGGGGGAATAGAGACGCTGAAGAGCCCCGCGGTACTATCAATGGAATTCAACACACTCAAGGGGTCTCCATGGCTAACAGTAGAATACTAGGAAGGAGTTAAAACAACCCAGAATTCTCCGCAGGGTCGCAGGCCCCGCCAAGCCACTATTATCAAGGTCAGTTTGCCTTGACTTGCCATATGTGATTCACAATAGATCGGACAGCATGGTCTTTGCTGTTATGGGCCACAGCTTCCAAAAAATCTGCAATGACACTCAGATCCTTGTCCGCACAGACCTTCAATCGGGAAGCATGCGCCTCGCGAGTGTCATCTGTAACCAAATTTCGAAGTGCAAAGGTTCACCCTGAAATGGCGCGCATGACTTCCGCCGGACTATTCCAAAGAGTCTTCAGTTCGTGACGGCTGTCTTCCCAAAGTTATGTATATAAGTCGTAATTACCAGGCGAAAATTACGTAATGGTGGTGTTCGTACGGTTCCGCACTCGTTCGCGTTGTTTGCTACGTTTGACCCTTGCTTTGTTCTGCCCTTTTCCAGTGCAAGACGTCCAAATTGTCACGTAGCTTTGACAACGCGCGTTGTTGTCTTCTTTGGATCTCTCGCACCGACGAAACCATCAGGGGCGTCGACGATACCAAGATATTTATGATTGGGTTCCGGGCCGCAATTTCAATCATTGCCGTGAGATGTGCAACGTTTCTAATACTTGGCGAGGGTGCGTTATTCAGTATCAGTTGAACCAGTGGCAAAATTCTTCTGCAATCATGTGGCGGCAAACGTATTTCGCTCAATAAAGCCCGGTTGCATTTCATTGAGTCCCACATCACGCGCCGACGGATCCATTAGCCCAAGGACAATATGGAGTGGTAAAATGATGGATGGCGCCCAATGCGCGTTGGAATTCGGCCACAAGAACACACTTGAAATGGGTACCTTGATCCGACACCCAATGCCGGCAGATGCCAAAAGCTGCAAACCACGTGAGCAATCCATCCACCTTAGCCAGCGACTCGGCTGATTCCGTGGAGGACAACCATACATACTTCGACGCGTCATCTTTGAAGAAGAGCCCATATTGTCTCGTAGTGATTCTATAGCTGGCTTCATATGCACCAAATCGATATTGATCAGATCATTCGGTTTCTACGCATGCCAGGTTTCTCCTAAGGGTCGTCGAATCAAAGTCGGCGCAGTTCTAGTGCAATGCAAGCAGCGGCGAACAAAACCTTCACGTCGCTGGTGGTTCCGGGCCATCCAAAAGCTTTCTTGGTCGCTGTCAAGGTGGCATCTATTCCGCGATGCTCACCCCCTCCGTAATGCGCTACGACACACAGCCGTAGACAGAGCTCATCCTCGTCCGGTGGAATGCATATATATTCCGTATGGGTACGGTAGATATCCTGTTCGTCCAGCGTTGCTTGGTCTTTCCAAATGTTTGGCTTTGCTCTAGTTTGTGCAGTCCGAGTCTCGCAGACTGTCGGACACACAAAGTTATAGTCCAATGCTGGTGAAGTAGGAGGTTGTAGTCGCATCATGGCGCATACGGATGGTAATGCATTCCCATTGTGACAATAGGTCAGCCCATACATTGGTGTCCTCGGCAATGTCATGAATATGTATTGATATCCCATGAGTAACAACGCCAATCGCTGCAGTTTGTATGTAGTGTATTTTGAGACCTTTGATAGGACACTGTGAGGGTCGAAGGTGGAACTTAAATTTCTGTGATCGTTGTACAGGTCAAATCTACATGGTCGATGTAGTAAATAGTCGGCACGGCGACACGTTTCGATAATTGCAAAGCCTCCTTCTCGACAATTGTCCACTCTTATCTGCCCCACTAAACGTTCCGTTAAGAAATTATAAGGGTGAGTGATCGCGGTCGTCTACTGTGCGTGTTTCTTGCCCTCTTGAAACTTGTAAGATAACTGCTCCCCAATGCAACTCGCTAGCATCAGTGATTACGATGCGATTCTTATCCGGATCGGGTTGACTAAGTGTCACCGTCGACGCCAATGCGTTTTTCGCGGACCTCCATCCATTCTCCTGTTCTGGCTCCATATCGCAGTTCTTTGGTCATCTCCAACCGACGCTGTTAAACACGTTTTTTGCTATATTATAGCTATAACTATAACTCCGATTTCTCCAACAACTGCTACCTGCTATGTTGAATCTAAGATTTTGTTAAAAAGCCGTCAGATATAGCAGAGATGCAGTATAGCAACGCAGCTAAATTTGGGCGGTTCCCGATGTGTACCTATTGAAGAACCTAGAGATAAGTTTGAGGTTTTCTAGTCGCACTTTATGACTCCTGAATGGACTGAAGAGTTAATACGTCTACTAGAACGGTTACCGTGTAGCTTTACAAGCACGCATAATAACAAATAAAAACAGCTTGCCAACCAGTCACGCCACTCACGCTCACCTGCCCACGATATTTCTACAGCTACACGATATTTTCCTCTCCGTGTTGCCTTCGTGTTCTTAACTACACAACAGCTTGCGATGGACCCACTCACCTACGATGCAGTTCTCGCGCTCTTCGATGACGATGAAGAAGAATATGCGCTTGTGGATTTCGTGCGACGCTCGGCAGTCTTCGCAGTAACAAGAAGAAGTAGGCGGTCGAAGAAGCACGGGTGGATCACGTCCTGGAAGGCGCCCAAACCGATAGAGAAACCACCGAGATGGTCACAGCCGAATCATGTCTGACTACTTCGTCGAGCGCCCGGTGTTTTCTGACGAGCATTTCCGGCGGCGTTTTCGGTTGAGCCGCTCGGTCTTCTCGCGTGTAGTCGACTGCATTTCGTCAAGCGACGCTTATTTTATTCAGAAGCCAGACGCTGCAGATCGTCCGGGTCTCTCCGCTATCCAAAAGCACTAAGCGCGATCCGCCAGCTTGCGTACGGAGCACCAGCAGATTATATGCACGAATGCGTCCGAATGGCGGAAACAACCGCGCTCGAGAGTTTGAAGCGGTTCTGCTTTGCTGTGGTTGACTCGCTAGGTGACGAATACCTTCGCGCACCGACGACTCAATACCTGTCGCGTTTGCTGCGAATTGGAGAAGAAAGAGGTTTTCCTGGAATGCTTGGCAGCTTGAATTGCATGCACTGGCGCTGGAAGAACTGCCCAGAAACAAGCTGGGCGGGGCAGTTCACCGGAAAAGAGAAGGCGCTGACGATCGTGCTCGAAGCTGTCGCAGACTATGAGGCCTGGATGTGGCACCTCTTTTTTGGCATGCCAGGGAGCCACAACCACATCAACGTACTCGATCGATCGCATCTGTTTACGGATCTCACGGATGGAAGGGCTCCTTCGGTATCGTACTAAATCAACGACACACATTACTCGATGGGCTACTATCTGGCGGACGGAATCTACCCGCCATGGGTAACACTGGTCCAGACAATCTCCAATCCTCAAGCTAAGAAGAAAAAGGTATGGATAAATGCTGGTCTATTTCATATTGACACTCACTTGTGTGCCACTAGTTTTTTTGCTGAAGCACAAGAATCGGCGAGAAAAGATGTCGAGCGAGCGTTCTGATGCTGCAATACCAGTAAGCGATACTGACAAGGCCGTGCCGTCTTTGTAGTGAAGAAGACATGGCGTACATTGTGAAAGCATGCGTCATCCTTTGCCACGTGGCGATCGAGGACGAAAGGGATCCCGATGGAATCATTTTCGAGAGTTTTGTGCAAGACAGCATCACGTCCTCCAGCACTGTCTTCACCGCTCCTAATCTAAGCATATATAGAGCATTTACGAGCTTCATTGGTCGGTACAAAGCTATTCAAAGCAGTGATATGCACTATCAATTGTGCAATGATCTAATCGAACATATTTGGGCTCGAAGTGGTAATCAGAATGCGCAGTAGAGTAATGACGCGGCTCATAAAAATTCATTCGTAAAGAATATCAAAGTACCTATGCAGCATACTACTCTCCTTCTAACTCTTCTTCCAATGCAACACTTGGTGCGTCGGCATCTTCTTCAGCAAGCGAGATGAGCTCAGGATCCATTGCCATGGTGACAGCGTGCGCCAACTCAATCTCTTGTTCTTGTTGGCGTAGATCTCGGAGAATACGACGCTTTTGTAGCATGAAGTATTCACGGGCAACTTCGTCCAGGACTTCGACGTTCGTGCACATGATCTGGTTGTTTGCAGCCAGTCGCTGAGATTTAGCAAGCTTCTCGAGAGCGACAATCTTCTCTGCTATCACTGCCAATTCAGCGCTGCTATTGGCGGCACTCGAAAGACTTTTGGCGGTCGACGTGTCGATTTTAGCTAGACTTGCCTGATACTTTGCTCCACGACGACCAATTGGGCGGCTGGAATTGTTCTCGCTGAGCTCTGTGTTGTTTGAAACGCTGGACTGGGTCGAGCTTGCTCCTTGCGACTCACTTTCATTAGGTCGGCTGCGTTTGAGGCTCTCCTGCATACATCAGCAAAAGTTAGTGATGCAATACAGCGACGCATGTTGCCAAAATAGCAGACTTACTTTGCTAGGATCGATAAAATTTCTCCACTTCTGGCAATCCTTTAGCAGCTCTCAACATGTCACGTGTTTGAATGTTTTGCCACGATCTTTTGAATAGAGCGTGTGCGCGTCGGCCAGCTTCTGTGTTATGGTTGCGCCGCTGTCGTTACTCCTCTGAATAGCTGACCAACAGCCTGAGAGCTTGCTTAGTGCTTTTTGAAGAATCTGCGAGCGATTCTTGCAGGCTTCGTTTTTCCGAACGTCGTCAAACGACCTTGGAAGATGCGCCGAGAACTCTGCATGCACACGATCCCAAATATGTTCGGCGCGCTGCTCGTTGCCCGTGACGGGATCCTGCGCGATTGCCATCCACGCTCGTACAAGCGTGGTGTCCTCAGCCTCCTTCCAGTTCTTCGTCTTAATTACCATTATCACATACGGTGTTGGCAAGGAAACACAGATGAAGTACAGATGAAGTACAGTAGTGGTACAGGAGTGGTACAGGAGTGATGCACGTTAGCGAAAATGGTGTGAATGCTTGGGCCTGATTGGCAAACTGTGTTTACCCTAAGCATTATTTTAGCCTAAGTACCAAGTACGCCTACAAACCTAAAACGTTAACTTAAGACCTTTTAACAAATAGAAATAAAAAACTCATCGGGTGGAGCTTTCGGCTTTTTGGCTAAAGTTAAACTTGATTTTGCTACTTTTCTGTACTTTTTATGAAGAAATTTAACTATAACATTTAGCCATGATTGGAGATGACCTAAGGAACTATCTAAGTAATTCTACAACAAGCTACTCTAACAAACTAAAGAATTCTTTGTTGTCACCTTCGCTCTCGTATTGGCGGCCGACCAATCTCTGTTTCATTTCTACTAGAATGCTACTTTCTTTTTTAAACGCGCTGAATATTCAACGTCTTTGGAAAACATTACCGAATAACCTACCAATCACCAAATCAAATTATTCCCGATTTTATACCACTTCGCCTAGAAGTCTCAAAATAATTCCGGTTTCTCTACCAAATGGTGATTTTCATTAATACAGTATATGCAAAAAAAGCCGTGCCGTGTATTCTATCAAAAAAAACATTTGGATTATCCGGAAAAAACTACCACCTCGCAACTTGCTGCCGACCGGGCATTGTGGCCCATGCGCCCACATGCCAACCGCGTTCAAGCCTATTTCTGGCTCAACGCCAGGCTCGCCGGCTATGATTCGAGTTTCTTTTTGCTTTTCTTCGTCCGTCCCCGCTTCTGTGGTACTGGCGGCGGATGATGATGCTCGAAGTGGAGGAGCTCATCCTTCGTCACCGTAAGAGGCATCTTCATTAAAAGATCGTAGGCCTGCTGTATACGGCCGTTGTCCATGACGCGCCGATAAAATTCGCACAGGATGCTCAGATTGTCAATGTTCTTGAGCGACACACCACATGGAAGCACGGACCGTCCATGTATTGGAAGTATCTACAAGAGAATGGGTCTGATGCCTTGTTGACACATCCTTTTTAATTTTACGTTTTACGACGGCGAACACTGTGAGAAGACCTCCATTCCATCGAAACCGCTGGCGAGGAGTTTGCCAGCAAACGTTTTTTCAGCGTAGTCGGTCAGCTGACCCCACTTGGTCAACTTACCGGTGAACTCGACCCACTTACCACTTACATACTTATCGACGGTCATGAAGCAATCGAGTAGTGTTGCTGGCGAGCAGCCATGAGAGCGCTATTGACCGACTCGACGTTGTTGCTGGTAATCAGACCTAAGCGAGCACATGTACTGTAATCCTCGCCCACTTTGTTTTGTCAACAGCTTCTATCCTCTCAACCGCCTTTTGATTAAGCTTGGTCATCTCATCCTCCCACTTGGTGTACGCAATGAAAGTGAGGGCTTTCCAGGCTTCCACCCAGTTGCCAAACTTGTGTAATTTTTCCATGAAATGACGCAAACAGAAAAAGTTTGGTAGCGCGGGCGCAATCTGCTCGAGAGCGGGAATTAGACCCTTGTCACGATTAGAGATGATCAACGCTGGTCTTGTAATCGCCTTGAGCAGGTGAAGAGAAACCACAACCACTTTTCCTTTGTTTCGCCCGATACCCACACGAAGTCGGCTATCTGAATCTCGTTTTTGCTGCTCCGTAGACACGTAACCAGGGGTGCACGCCCGACGAGTAATTCATAAACGTTCCGTTTATGTTGAGGCCACGATCAAAAAAATCCAGATGTTACTTGTATATTTTGCCGGTAGACGACAACCACGTGGCGTACGGTAGGCCGTCAAAATCGATGTCGGCCATATGGCCACGCTTGTTCATATCATGAACGTAAGAAAGGATTAGTTGGAACTGAAGACGAACCGACTGAAACAGCTCGGACCTCACAATTTGTCGTCAAGGCCAGATGAGCAAAGAATATCTTCAAGCGCGCGCGATCTGGCCTCCCTGCCATTATAGACCCAAAACTGGCGGATGACCTTGTTACGACTGAGAAATTGTGGCTTTAGTGATCGTTGCGCATCATACAAGGCGTGGTCCAAGTTGGTAGGATCGCACATGTGACGGCGAAATTCTGTTATAGGCCTGAATTCTTTTCCTAAAGCAAAAGTGACGACGAAGTCGCACTGCTTGTTGGCACAGGCCAAACGATAGCGACGATAATCGCTCGATTTTACCAAGTACACCCGACTAACTTTCGCGTGATAGTGCCGACGTCGGCCTTGCACGTATACGTTCGACGGAGGAAGAAATCTTCATCGTTGCTTTTTTGGTCGCCCAACTCAGAGCCACTTGAACGACGGTCGTCCGCTGAGCTTTGTGTCTCGTGGACGTAGTCGTATGTGTTGGTCGTCGTACGGCTGAAATAAGATGCAGAAGCTCCTTTGGTGACCTTGGTTCTGTCTTCTTAGCTCTAGCGGTCAACACACAATCTGTTTTGCTGTTTTGCCAAATATATTACGAATTTTTTGTGCAGGTGGTATGTACTACGGAATTTCAGCATATTTGTGGTAGAGTTATCGGAGCAAATCTATAATCAAAATGGAAAAGACGAATTGGTATAAAATCGGGAATGATTTGGTCACTGGTAGATTATTCTGTTGAAAGGACCTAAGATTAGGCCGTAGGTTTCTAGTCGTACTTCGCACGTAGGCTAAACGACTGGCTAGGACAGTAATTTTTCCAAGAAATAAACACAGTTTGCCAATCACGTTCAAGTAGTCACCTGCCAACAGGGTATGAGCCCAACCAAGATTCCATCAGCCAAGACAGAAGAAGAATCCGACGGAGCAGATGAGTCGAAGATGGATCGAGGGATAATGCTTCTGGAAATACTCGGAAATTGACTGGATAAAATTGATACCGAGCGAAGCGTCGGCTCACCCATACCAGAACCACCCGCACAAAGCGAGAGCGTATTTACTGTACAAAATAACCAAGGGCAGGTTTTGAAAATGTCATCCTTGGATGCGAGACTGGTGCAGCATCAATGAAACGGGATGAGAAGAAGCTTTGTCCATGCCATACAAAATGATGCACTGGCCGGGCTAAATCATATCCAATTACCGGCAGGGAGAGATATGAAGCTCGCGATTCGGCCATTCGATGAAATGAACATACTCGGGACTTGGAGCATCGTTTACCCAGTGAGGTTATCGTTTCGTGCGACAACTATTGCATGTACAGCAAGCATCCGAAGTTATTTGGAGTGAAGAGGTGAAGCTCGACTGTGTCGGACGACATCTCAGCGGGAAAGAACTCACACATTATGAGCAACAAGTCACTCAGTGGATGACCCAATGCTCCAGCGTTGAGAATTGATGGATCGCATCAACGAAGTGTTTCGACTAACATCTATGGCGCAGGCAACAGGATCCTTTGCGGCAAAAAACTGACTCGACGTTCGTGGAATGAGTACTTTTATTTTGTCGGCAGTCAGTGAAGCAGTCGGTGGGGCGGATGATATGCTCCTGGAAAGCGTGACTAAGCACGCAAATCCCGACTTCAGACAAGCTCTGATGGCTCTTGTAAACACAATGAGAGAAAATACAAGAAGGCAGGCCGAAGAATTATGTATTCTGTCACAGCTTATGGACTCAGATACCATCAATAACGCACCAAGAGAAGCAAAGAGATAGACACGAGACCGAATCAGCTTGTTCAGGGAAACCAAGCCGAAGAAGCAAATAAACTGCTACAATTGCGGAAAAAGTGGACATATGAAGAGAGATTACCGGAATAAGAGTCCTTTCAGCAATAAAAACATCGTTCTAGGGATTGGAAGCAAAGATACCCAGGGTAGAACATACGGAGAAAGTATGGATTTTAGATAGTGGATCTAGCAGGCACCTCGTGACGGATTCCGACTTGCTACAGTATCGCAAGGAATGCAACGAATCCTGAATAATTCGAAATGGAAAAGAAAATGGAATGGACAGGTGTGGTGAAGGTTATTGCAACAGTCAACGGTTTTCCGAGGAATATTCTCTTGAGCGATATGCAACGTGCAGAAATCCTACCTTGAAACATTGTATCGCATGGAAAGCTGGAGGCGAAAGGATGCGAACCGAAGTATCAAGCAGATGGATCGAGAGTTGTCCAGCGTGCTTCTGAAGATGCGATCGTGCTCGGAGTAAATATGGTCAAGATTGTTCTCGTTATTCAGACAGAAGGTCGAAAACGCGTATCCAGTGTTATGGATATACTGGCATGAACGGAGTCCGTAGACAAAGCAAACAAGCAGGTGTGAATTCTTTTACACTTCCATCAGCGATTTGTTCATCTCAAATACGACAGTATTGATCGGATACCAAAAATGCCGGAATCAGGGATCGAGATTGATGACCATCGGCTACCATCATGCATCACTTGCATGGAAACTAAGCAAACGAAGAATAAACATTCCAAAAAAGATACCGGCAAGAATTCACCAAAAAAACGAATTGGTGGAGTCACGTATCGTGACTTGAAAGGACCCATCACTCCCGAGATCGACGAGGAAATCGATACTTGTTCAATTTCATCGACTATAAATCGAATTACTGTCGCGTCTTCTTGATGACGGCGGAGAGTACAAGAATGTTGACCTATCAGCGATGCCGAAATCAATCATCATATGGAAAAGCTGAACAAATGCATAGGACTGTCATGAACCTTGTGCGGTCTATGATACCGGGAGCTCTCTGGCGTTATACTTTTGGGGAGATGCAGCTGAATATGCCAACTATATTCTTGATAGAAGCCAAACCAGAGCGAATCAAGGAAGGGTGTCACCTCTGAAGGTTTTGACTGGAAAGGATACAAGTCTTTTTGATGCCGTAGCATTCGGATCACCTTGTTTGGTTCGAATTCGAACTGGAAAAAATTGTCTCGCAAAAGGAAGCGAAAGATGCGCTGTTATTGTAAATGCGATGAAGTCAAGTAGTACAAAGCGATGTTGGAAGGACAAAATGAACATGCTGAGACTTGTCAAAAGAACATGGCATCTGCGGACATGGCAGCTCGTCAGGATACCAACAAGGGAATAGAATCATACAAGACTGCTACAAGGAAGCGCCCATATCTCATTAAGAAGGATATAAGGAAAAGATGGTTACCAGAAACCAGGGAAAGAAAATTCCATCCCGGGAGATAATTTCCGTGATGATTGAGCCGGATTCAAAGACGTGCAATAAAGCAATGAAGTCGGAAAAGCATGCCGAATGGAAGGAGGCTACTAACGCAGAACTAGCTTCACTGGGGGAGAATCAGATATGGACTATCGTTCCAAGAACCGATGAGATCAAAGCATTGCATACGAAGTGGGTATCCAAACGAAAACCGACGCAGACGGAAATCTGGAACGGTACAACGCAAGAATGGTTGCCTGCGGAAACGAACAAGTGTTCGGAATCAACTACGATATGACCTTTTCAGCAGTCATAGATTTAGGAACAGAAAAGCTCCTGCAAGCTTAGCCAGGACCTGGGGTATACCATCGAGGCACGGTGACGTTATAGAATATTCGGGGTGTCCCTTTATTATTATTATTAGGCTTTATAAACAAAATATCCCAACTTTTGTGAAAATTAAACAAAATATCCCAAAATCAAAAATAATGAAACAAAATATCCCAAAATCATAAAATGTATAAAAGAAATATCCCAATTAGGATAATGATTTGGTTCGAAGGGTTTTTGTGTCGATACAAATACCTTATATTCATCTCATTATGTACTATATAGTTATTGACCTACACTCATTGTTCTTGTCGGGGCAGCGTCTTCTGTTATGACCCCTTCCTCCTCACAAACTGCATTTATACGAAGCAGTTAGATTGCGTGTACTCATTTGAGATTCACGTCGACGCT
>CACSLJ010000322.1:0-28495 GCA_902706625.1 Albugo laibachii | reverse complement strand
ATCATCAATCTTCATCCCGTTTGGAACCTTCATGTAAGCGTCCAAATGCGGTTCCTTTTCTTCTTTGACATATGCATTCGGCATATCTCCATGACGTGCCGGCACGTTCCATCGTCGTGATAAAACCAGTATCACCATGACTGTGCTGAGCTCCATCACTGCAGCAAATGTAAGTGTGTAGTCGACACCGAAAGGTTGTTCGTTCCCTCATGCAACGAGTCGAGCCTTGGATCGCTCGACGGCACCAATCGCATCCGTCTTATTCTTAAAAACTCACTTGCTGTGTAAAACATGTGAACCGGTAGGTGGTATCACCACCTCCCACTCTCCGTTTTCTTTTTTAAAGCCTTTAACTCTTCCGATACAGCTGTCATCCATTTATGCTTTCCTTGACTCATCACTGCTTCACCGTAGTTCTTCGGGTCCAATTCACACACGCATTGACGACAACTCGGATGTTCTTATTTTCAACAGTATCAGTCTTGGCGTTGCATCTCGACCGGGTGAGGTATCGATCACGCGTCCATCTAGACGGTAGATTGTGTTTCCTGTTTGAACTCTACAATACGCTTTTCTTCTGGTCGAAGATATCGTGGTCACGTTTCCTTGTTTCACCCATATCGTCGAGCTCCTCCTGACCGACGATTCCTTTCAAAAACCTCGATAGGTGAGAGTTTTGATTGTCATTTAGCGTTTCCACATTCCAAACATGCTGGGTGACCATCACGATTCGATCCTTCGGAATATAGACTCTATATCCCTTCATCTCATCGCTCTTTCCAATTATTAGAGCCGCCTTCCGACGTTCGCCCAGGACTTTTGTTTTGAATATTTGTGCACTGTACATGACGAGCCAAACACCACAATGTCGCTCAGGACCGGTGTCCTTTTGGTGAGCATCTCAATTGGAGACACGTGCCTTATGTTACCTTTAGTAGGACTCCTGTTTAGAATGTAAACTGCATACTCGGCAGCATCACCCAAAAAACTCAAAGGCAAACCAGTAGCAAAAACCACGCTGCGCTCCATATTCATTATGGTTCTGTGCATACGCTCAACTTTACCATTGATGTCCTGGTTATTCGGTTCACTCACTTGATGAAAAACTCCAGTTGTTTTACAGCACACGTCTAGTGTCTTGTACTACACCTCCATCAGTACGTAAGACGTGATTTCGATAATTAAACTGTCGCTCGAACGCAGCCAGAAAATGTTTGAACTTCATGGCAGCGGCGTCTTTAGTTTTCGCTAGAAAAACACGGCAATAGTTGGACCGATGGTTGATGAAGTTGGCCAGGTATCGATTGCCAATACTGTCACGCGGAGTCATCGGACCCTTTAGGTTGGAGCAAATTACTCCTCCAATGACATCCATTGGCGAGTTTTTGCCGGTGTCTGTACGTTCTTGGTTTGTTTCCCTTGGCGCAAGCCAACAGGATTCTCGCTTAGTATCGGTGAGTTGATTCCAGAAGCAGGGTCTCGTGCCAGGCCACAAAAAATGTAACCGCGTGTGTTAGGGTTACAGAAATAAAGGCCATGACGTCACAGTCTGACGTCATTAGATGACGTCCTTTAGAAGGATCTAGAAGGATAGGCTTAGAGGTAGCACAGAGTAGCGAACTAAGGACCTAAATATATTCAGCAACCAATCTTCCTCGTAAAGCCCAAGTCGCCACATCTCGGGCCATCTTGATGATTGTGTCATAGCATAAATGACCCAGACGTCGATGTAATTCAACCAAAGTGCCACACTGAACATTCAAATCGGATTCATGTTCAGATTTGGCCAGCACTGTCATAATGCCATCCGTAGTAGATCAACATCCGCGAAATCTGTCATCGTAGACTTTAACAAAAAGCACGTTGTTCCCACAATCAACATCCATGACTGCCACGCCTCCTGTGCAGGAAACCAAAATACGCCCCCCTTCACGATGTTCGAGTACACACCCCTTTTGTTCTAGCTTACCATAAGAAAAAATATTTCGCTCTAGCTTTTCGGCGTACTGAACATCGAGAAGCCGAACGGTTTTCTGAACACCCAGTGCCTTGACCGTGATCACCACGCTTCCTTGCTTAGTGATCCGAAGTGGCTCTCCATCGGATGCAGCTGCCAGACATTCGCTGCTGAAATCAACAGGGTCTTCCAACAAATTTAGGACATTCACCAGATGTCGACTTGACCCACTATCTAGGATACAATGGCTCTTTGACGTTGCTCCACGGCTGCCAATCGCAAGGGTAAAGTATTCTTGTTGAACTTGCTTCTTTCGGTAAGGACATGTAGCCTTCAGGTGACCCACTACACCACATCGATAGCACTTTTTCAGACTTTGATGGTCAATTTTTTCTTTGCCCTTGAAGGTTTTTCTTGGGTCCACAGCATTCACCACGTCACGACCGAAATGTTTCGTGCGCGCCTCGATCTCCCTAGACTGTTCAAACTGCACAACTCCTCCGCTTGCCGTAAATAATTGATACGATGGTTGTCTAGCCGGAACAGCATCATCATTCTCGCTGATGGATCCGCATCGTGGACAATGTTTTCCAAAGCAAGGGTGTCAGCACCTCCGCAAGCATCGCTTACGGCTGTCAGATATAGAAAATGATCTATCCAGCTCCGATGTACAGCCTTTGGCGCCGTGAAAAAGTTCATCCTTTGGGCTGGTGTAATCTTGGTGGAAAAGGTCTGACGTAATCTTTGCATTACGTGCTCCAAGGTTTGGTTCTCTGACCACCAACATTCCACCTATCGGCGGTAGTACTTTTGCGCCGTACCCGCAAGGCGTTCGTCGAGGACATCGACCTTGATATCTTCAGGCCACGAGAATCCACGCGCAAGCTCAGACAAACTGATTTGTCGTACAAACTCCTTTCCGCATTCGAGAAAACCACTTCCAAGCCCATGATAAATCTCTTTGTCATCAAATGGCTGCAGAGCCAACCTTCTTTGCTGACTATCTGGAACTCCTTCAAGTTTATGCCCGGGGTGTACAAAGCCAGGATGTTGTATACCCCTACCTGGGTAGTGGTACTCCGACAGACGCTGCCCATGAACACCTAGTTCAGGTGCCTGACCCATGTCATAGTTGCCGGCAACCTGAGCCGGACGCCGAGCACTTAAGTAGGTTGCTGGCGATAGATTTGGAGATCTCTTGGGAGAAGGGTGACGCTCCAAAGCCTGGAGGCTCATCGCTGCTCCAACTCCCAAAATCGAATCAAAAACGCTTGATTCCGCCGAGTCCTTTCGGTGCTGTCTCGCTTGTCCGGTTTGCGAGGATTCCATCCTGCACATCCGTTCAGACAAGTCTCCGAGCATAGCGAGCACCTTGACCAGTGCCGCCTCCAGCACCTCTGACTTTTCTTCATGGATGTGGTCAGTGGCTCTTTCGCTACTGTCGACCACACCCGAAGGAGCAGCCGGTTTGGCTGCATCAACAATCCGATCCGTTGGGCTCATAACCTGTTAAAAGTAGACTGCACTTGGGCAGAAGTAGGTAGAAGTACAAGTAAAATATATTCACTATTTGTTAACCTACTAGAACATGCATGCGCAAGATAGCCTTGCGCTTTATCCAACCGCGAAGCGGGATAATGCGGGCGCACATGACCTGTGACAAACAAATCTGGTCATTAGATCACCACTGGAACTTACAGATTCTAACAATTTCTACATATCTGAAGGAGGTGAATTATGCCATCGTTCGCTTCGCTACCTTGACCGCTCCTATGCGGGTGGGAAATCGACCTTGCTCTTTTGGTTTAAGGAAGGCTTTTTTCGAATCCATCAACACTTTGCATTTCTAAAAGATGCACCAGCTGATTTAGTTCTAAGCTACAAATTCACTACGAAACCACAGCAGCGGTCCACAGAGTCCCCTATAGCTTATAGTGGGTTCCATATCATCACGTTTCTGGTGAAAATTTCGATCCGCGTGCGACCAATATTCACTACCTGGAGAACAAGAAAATACGTTTGGGAGTTTTCCATATGATTAACATGATGACCGATGATGTGTTTGGTCTTTCTGAAGTCATCTTCGAACGAATTCACGAGCTATTCGAGTTGACTCAAAGAAACCTTATTTTGTCATGTTGATTGCTGCAGCCTTAGAATTGCGCTTAGTAGACTCAACATCGTCCTGGGAGTATTATGGCATCTACGTTTGTATTGGTTGTATCGTCTTTTCCTTCTCACAACCTTCCCACACTTTGCTGGGAGTCAAAGTCGTCCACATTAGTACAGCACCAGAATCGTTCCCATTGTGTCTGCTTCGATAACTTGTGAATGTTTGAAATGTCGAAGTGAACATTCCAAATTTTTCCAGTCTTTATGTACCGCATTGAACCTTTTTCCAGAAGGCGGATGTCAATAAGACGTTTCTAGCGATGTTGACTCATGCCGAGCTCGGGACTAAGTGGTGTCTAAAATGGCCGCCAAGAGAGGTGTAGATCGATTCTTACTTGTTCGAGAGCTATTGCTTTCGAAAGCACTTAATCGTCGACTTCCCCGACCGGGATATATAACTTTCCACTGTTATTCCGGTGAACCATATTCCAAACGCAACATACACCTCGATAGGGAATATCACATCCGATGAGCTCTTCCGCTGATCGGATATAAATTCCAAAATAATGGCTTTAGTAGAAGGAAGAACAAGACCACTCAATTTCATTCGTTAAACGTGATTCCCTGGATACGAGAAACAGAGTAATTTTCTATGATGTGTTCAATGATCAAATGCTCTAAAAGTTTTGCCATAGCCATAAAACTTCACGCAAGCACAGATGATTTGTTCGGCATGAAATTGTCGAGAAGATCTCGGCACTCACGATGGATTGAATCAATTATTGAATCAATTTCGCCATCTCGTACTGCTAGATGAGCGTCGAAAGCACTCGTGTAGATAGCAACAGCTGACGGTTAACTAAACCAGGAAGCGGTAGAAGTTGTGCGCTGTAGACCATTCGACGGAATGGCTCTTTCGGCGGTGTTTCCACGACGGCAACCAGCTGCATGATGATTCCTGTGCGTCTTTACAACATGTATACTACCATGACATCACTTCTGCCGATAACCCAGTATGGGTTTAAAAGTCCGCTTCATGAGGTTTCCCTTGATGGACGCTGAATGTGCATCAAGCAAGTTGGCGTCGGAGATTCATTCCCGAACTCGAATAAGCGTTTTCGAATAAATTCCTACTCGAGGGTGAACGATCGATCAGATGCACACTCCTTTAGAATTTGATATTTCGGGCTAAGTAAGGCTTCCATGGAAGATCGATGATTCACCAAAGTAGCGACTTAATAGTCAACGACCCAAAACAGATTTTGAAGTCGGACCCAACGGCAAAACAACAATTTTTAGAAGTGTGAGGGCTTGGATCGGTCATCGAGAAGAAAACGCACTCCACTTTCGACTTTTAGACAACATAAATACATATTGGAAAGCGAAGACCGTCCTCTACTTCTCACGCTTTCCAGGAGGGGGAGTCTGGTAGCCTAGAAAGAGAGCGTCGGCAGCAATGAAGATTTGCAAGAGTGAAGAGTTAAAGCCCAATGAGGTCTGGCGAAGAAAAATGCTCGTCTTGAAGCGTTCATGTTTTCAAATAAAATCTTGATTTGTCTAAATTTCCGCTGTACGGACGCAATGAAAGACCTTATCATTTGTACAATATGTGATCGAACCAACTTGCTCATCAATTTCCATTCTTGCGCATCCACAATAGTGAGCAAATACCCGACACTTCGACTCGTTTATGCTTTTGTGAAGTACATTCACGTCGATGAACTCAATCGGGTACGATCATGCAGGAATTCTCCGTGAATCAGCAGGTTCCATATCCCCAGTATTGTAACCAAGCTACAACATATAAGTCCGCAGAGAATACTATTAAATCGTGAGACATTTTCTAAACAGCTCTGTATCTCTTTACATCTTGAATATCTGTACAAATTGTGCTCCAATACATCGGGGCAGGCGAACGTGCTTGTGCTTTACGGCAAATTCACCTCTAACCACCTCAGATTAGTTCAAGTAATATTGCCCTCTTCCGATCGATTTTCGACCGCAAATCGTAAAGGCGGGACGACCAAATATTGGCTGAGGACCGTTTTATGCATTCGCCACTGCCAGTCATGATGTATTCATTGGAAAGAGCAATCAGACTCTTCTTCCCTTCCCATTGACGACATCAAATGTTAAGGAGTAGATCCTCCTCTATGTCACAATCCATTCTACAAAATGGTGACCGTTTCCACCAATTGTGGAGTCTTCCATCATCACCCGACAAGGACCACTAATATACATGAATGCAATTCAGAAGGAACTCTCCCTCCTCAACGGTATCCAATCCAGACCACATGAGCGTCAAAATCATTTTAGTACGCGTACCCACTCACTTCCCTTACCAAAGCATTACTTTTCATTGCCATGTATTTCCGGCACTCAAGTGGACGAGTACGAAGCGGTAGCAATAGCGCTACTTCCGGATACATTAGAGCATCACGAACGAGAGAAAATGAACGGTGGTATCGATATATTCTGGCGACAAATCGGAGGCCTACCGAGTTGGTCAATCTACTAAAAGAATGAATACTATCGGGTCTAAGGAAAGATTCGTGTGCAATTGTCGCTGCTTTTGGGCACACTTCGGGCCAGTAATGACGATGAGCTGGTGGCCCGACTAACAGCATTCTAAGGAGCCGCAATGGATGGACAGACGCTGTATTTATTTAATGATCAATCACAAGTGAATGGGACGTCTCAGCTCGCTATCCAATGGAAGGCCATCAACATGTCTTCGATAAACAAAAGGTATCTTTATGATATGTGTGCGTTGGAGTAGGCTGGAGGCGTTCTGGATATTAGTGGTATACCAATGGTGTTCAGAGTGAGCCATTCTATCCATCTTTTTCAATGCGTGTCGCTGTTGGAATCGCATGGCCTCCGTCGTTTGGAAGGGACCGAAGTGATGCTCCTTCGTCCTTGCCAGGCTACATAATGCTAACTGAAAGCGTTATCGACGACCCTTCTCATCACAACATCGGGTTGGCGATTACGTGCTGAAGTTATAGACGAAACAAAGATGTCAAATTCTCGGTAATTGGCAGACTTTGCACTGGCAAAACGACTGGCATCGATTCCTTTGTTGGATAGAGTTCTTTGGATTCCCACACATGAGTGGAAATGTTGTCGCATCTGTATGTATCACTTCCACATGCTTTCACGGAAGCTTAATTGTCAAGCATGTGGAGACATTGTGTGCAAGTTGTGCGTGATTGCTCGAAAGTGAGTGTATGATGGTGGGGAATAAGAAAAAAAAGTCTGACAACAGATGTCAAATTCTGTAAGAAATGCGTGGTTATGGCCACCGATGAGGAGGAACGATTGGCGATTCACGTGTTTGAAGCGCAGGAGATTGACTACCAACGCTTGTAGTATTCAGGATTACTTTTACTCCAATAGCGTAAACTCGGCTATGAAATTGTACTCCCAGTCTGCACAGAGCTATTTGGCGAAATGATTGTCAGCTCACCATCCATGAATTCGATCGCACACGGTGCTGCTGGGATCAAAGGGTGTAGGAAGCTCCGCTGATCAAAGTTTGCGTGCTAGATTGACGAATTTTGTGGAATAGAACTGGTATGTGTGAATGGAAATGGTTTGGATTGTTTTACTCACCTGCGCAATGTGACCAGCGTATACCACAGCACGAGAAAACCCGTGTGCGGTTGATCTTACAAAAGTAACAAAGAAAAACAGCATTATCTTGGCGAGTTGGATGACGATACAGAAGCTTTCTACTCTAGCAAAGACGCCTCACAGATTTCGGACTTTCTTCCAGCTGCGGATGACGTGTGTATACAATATATGCTTGGATTGATCGGTCGTTATAGTGCAAATAAGCGGGGTGTATTTTCTGACACGAGCAGATCTGCGCTCTACTGACTCGACCCCTTTTCAACCGCGAAATCCGAGCAATTTAGAGTGGAAAAAGCGCGTAATCGAACTCCAGCTGGTCAAAGTACGAGGGTTGTGCACTTTGAGAACATTTTGAATGCTGAGTGGGGCTGCTCTCGAATATGCTTCCAAATATAGCTGAGACTTCACAACAAAATAAAGTCCCTCATCCGTGTATCAGTGGGAATTCAACTGCGTGGGTGTTTTGAAAGTTGATTTCCAATTTGTGTGCACACGAGCAACGCCGTGTGTGACATGCTCAAATTTTTCCTAGCAGACTGCCAGGGATGCGTCTATAATGGCATTGAACACACTTACGGCCTAACTATCAAGTAGCATTTGTATACAGGAGACACTGGAAACGAGGATTTCAATACGAAAGCAATGGTTCTTATAACTAGCAGAGGGGTTATTGGCATTCTTTCCGACAGAAATAAGGCCATAAGATTTGTCCCTTGAAGATTTCCTGCGTATCACCGCAAGCCCCTACTATGTTGAGATTCTGACCCCTGATGGCTTCTGCATCGGTGCCGCTGCGATGACTGTTAGGAGGGATGATGTTAACGATACTCGGCTGTGGTAAGCGCAAATTGACTAATGACATGTGATAACGTTAATGAGTGAGAAATTTCAGGTGGTACTGATCTAATGACCTGAACATGACGCATATCTTGTTGGGCACCCTCACAGGTATTAATTGCCACCTACGGGATTGTCTGCACGCACGGTATGGTATACCAATAGTCACATCTTGTCCTAGACATGGTGTGTCGTTGCATCTTATGACTCCTGATTGAGTAACAAAGAAACGAGGATTCGCAAGAACCATATTATGCAGCATATGAGCTGGCTTTCCAATGGCCTTCATCAACTCTGACTCCAGAGTATAAATTTTCGATAAGAAAACTCACGATAGCTCGAAATTCTTATGAATCTCTTTGTGTACGCCAGTCTACCCAAATTTAGAAATCAAGGCATTAAATGGTAAGGCATCAAGATTATAAGTGCGATGAAGAGTCTGTCATGGTGTAGAAGAGACAATAAGAATACTAGCGGATGCACACCTCAAGATGATGCTAAACAGTGTATTTCAAAGCTATATAGGATATCGTCAAATTCAAACCTTACACAGCGCATCACTGCTAGTAAAAGGCTATTCGTGCTACCTACAATCGAGGATTCTATTCTTTTTTCTCCCACGCGCTTATTGCATTCTCCACATCTTCTGGAATCTTTAGCTCAAAGCATTCATAAATGTATTCGATTTCATAATATTCTTCTTGCGTTATTTCTCTTTCGGTTAAGTAGTATAGAATGAGTTTATTTCCGGCAGCCACAAGTTCGGGTGGGAGACGTCCCATAATGTTAGCGCGCTCGTATTCGTGAGATATTTTAAGCATAGCCGTGTGAGGACTTATTGCATGGAAACGGCGGCTATCCAACTCTTTCGGAGATAATGCTCTATGCCGTAAGTTGTTTTGATTCGTCGTTACGGTGCTTCCGCTCGTCGAGGCTCCAGCTATGTTGAATTGAGTCACTCCCATTGCAATAATTGTTAGAGAGGCGATATTAACCATGATCGTCTGAGTCAAGCGCGAATTTATGAATGAGAAGTGAGAGATAATGTTGTAGAAAGATAGTGACGTGCATTGAAGTATTGGGTGGAAAACGGCACTCATTTGGTTGGCTATAATCGCACACAGCGCATCCTACAAACAATGCCAGGTTGTACCTTTTCACTTCTGGAAGGTTCCGGAAGCTTCGATACTGAGATGGGTTTTATGAAGATCCAATAGAAATTAAGGAAAAAAAAGGATATGTTTCGAATCAGCTGAAGTTCAAGGTCTAGAAAAGATGGAACGTCGAGGTTCAGCTGAAGTTTAAGGTCTAGAAAGGATAAAACACTGAGGCTGAGTCGAAAAGGTGATGCATTAGAAACCTCAACCTCCCGTCTATTCGGATCCCACCTTTTGGCTAAACCTCAATATTCCGTCTTTCTTACTCCTTGACTTTCCGCTCAACCTCACGTAATGTAAGTTTAACGCGCAACAATACATTTCGGTTTCTAGTAGCTGAAAGCTACATGAATTTACTCGGCCACGGACTCATGATATTATTAGGGTGGAATCAATTGAGTACTATTAAGACTGGGGACCGTGCGTTTACGACGAATGAAATGACGTTTGTAACCACGATTTTGTTTGCAATAATCGCAGTCGAAGCGGTTAATGGTTCTATTAATTGCTCAAATTTTAAATCGAGAGAGAAAGTAGAGTTTGTAATTTCGTATCTGGTCGTTCGCACCCTCAGATGTAGTTGTGGCTCTCTTGAGCCTAATCATGTAACATAAGGGAGCTCTACTACGCTGCGTCAACGTAAACAAATCCACGCTCAAGTCGCCCGGCGTTCGAACCTTATATCTTATCAACTTAGAAATTCCAGAATTCCTAGTTATACTATACTGTATGTGTAACCAAAATTGGACGTGTATACTTACTATCGCGTCTGAACAGCGCTCAAAGGCTATGCACCTATCGAAATGTTCTATAGGTTAGCACCCGGCTTCTTGACCTCATGTTACTTCTGTACATTTCGATTCCAAACACCTACAGGGGTGGAAAAACTTTCTTTTCCCACAAATGCTACGAGCGACGACACTCACATTAGTGGGGCCACGTCTATCCATTCCTGAAACAGTAATTAGGAAGCCATAGTTTGCAAGAGTAGAGAGAACCACTGGAAAGTTTATCGTGCGTCATTCAGGTGAAAATTTATTCACGTCATCTCGTTCATATGCCTTTGAGAGAAAAAAATTGCTTCAAGACAATGAACGTACCCCGATGTACAGTGTGGGTTTCCATGTTGATGAGCGTCCTCCATGGATTTGAAGAGAATCATCTCACGATCGATGGTGAACACAAGAGGTTTCCCACCTTCATCGGTGCTGCGGACTTGAGCTTCAGACTAGCGTTAGTCTTCATCTTCTGAATTTCGAAGGAAAAATGAAGTCTAAAAGCGACGAATTTAACCTGATTGCGCTGTTACGGTATCAGACTCGCCGTTCACTTTGTATCCACGCAGTGTGCATCAGGCCAATGCTTTATAGGCTCCCGCCTCCGAAAAAATCATCATGTATATTCTCAAACGGTCATGAATGCTATTGTTACGGACGGAAGAGCGATTAGCAGCTCTCTTTACGGATATAGCCCTCTCGGCTGTGGGTATTGATCCGATGGGTAGTATCCTTCACGCTAAAAAATGGCTGAATATGGCTTTCGGATAATCTCTCAATAAATGCCGGCTGTTTGTTCGAAGCGTTCCGGGAACGAATTTCAGTAGCCGGATGTGTCTTTCGGAGTTCATGATTCGGCGCCTACTTTCTGAAATAAAGTCTTTTGATCTAGCAATTAGGGTAACGTGCGATGCAAACACACACCTGTCCGAGCGAATGGATCGCACATAACAATGAATTTAGCGATAAGTACGTCGATCAAATTGCTTTTTTGGATGAATGAAGGTCCGAGTACACATAAAGTTGAGATCAAAACTTTTAAAATTTGAGTTGATTTGTCGGTTCACGCTAACGCTAATGGTTGATTTGATTACTGCAATAATTTGTATTCACTCCCACCAATTCTTTCCTGCAGCTTCTGGCTGCGTCGATAGAGAGGAACCGGAAGCGACGATGAGTATCGATTTCACTTTCACTTGTATCTGTGTATCTTTCGCGTCTTGTGACTGGAAAGCATCGGAGGGATTTTGTATGTTCATGCCCAGAGCTTGATAATTCGCCCATATCGTAATGGACCGTTCCATTATGCTCGGGAATTCCAATCCTTTTGTCACACTCACACTCTTCAGAATGAGTCATCATACCTCCGCTATCATGAGTCGTGGAAAACTGCTCCGTTCCAGAATCCTTTTGCAGACACTGTAATTGCATTTCCAGTGCTTCTCTTTTTGCTGATTCCTCTTGCAGATAACTTTCCAATGTGTCAACTCTCCGACAGAGTTGTTGTTTTGTGAATTTTGTTTTTTCATATTTCGCTTGAAGAACATTCTAAGATGCAAAAATGAGTACAATTCAATCTCAGATAAGCAGTTACATACATGAGCCAATCGTAAGCTTTCGTGTTTTAAACGCCAATCACAACCTTGTGCAAGATTGGACGCTAGGGATACACTTTGACGAGTGATAGTGTTCCCCGAAGGTCGAGACGGTCGACTTAGACCCAGTCGATCGAGACACGCTGCATTTGCGGAGATCATACTTTCCAAAACACGTTTCATATCGATACATTCTGCTTGTAAGAGATCTAAATGTGTGCCCACAAATGCGTCGGTAGGTACGCAAGTCGACGGTACTGGTCGGAGTGATGGTGTGCCACACGATTCCCCGACTGTCGGGTACTGAAAATCGCTCGACTACGATAGAAATAAGAAAAACGTTTGATAAAAAGGTAGAGGTACCTCCGCAGTGGACGCATAAGAGTCCAGAGTATATTTCCCAGAGCGACTGGGTGCTTCCTTCCGGCGGGTAAATGACCGTCGATTATTGATAGGGGTACTCTCCCACACTCCACTCTGTCTAGATACGGCACCCTGTCGCTCTGTCTCCCGGTAATACTGTCTTCCGGAATAAGATGGTGGCGATTTCTCAGCACAAACAGTCGAGTACACACTTTTACTCAAATTAGAGACCGGGAGGGATGACTCGTTCTGAAAGGTGGGACTATCTCTTCGCTTATTATAATGTGAGAGTTCGGAGCCTGTTTTCGTCTCTTCGTCATAGTCATTGATGTGAATGTGCTTTCGCATTGTGACTTGTTCTGGGGATTCAGGCGATAGATCGATGATTGTGAATCGGCCTTTCACTTCCATTTTATTGGTTTTTGTGGTCAGTTTCTCACCATGATGGAATCTCCGACGTTCTGTTCGCTTCTCTTTGGATTCCTTGCGTGGAATCGATCGAATGGATCGCGTTCGGTATTCCGCGCAGCAAAAGGATTCTTTATCGGACATTGGAATGCCGTTTGTGGGCAGAGTATTGGGGTTATTATCCAATGAATGTATATGATTTGTGCAGGACATGTTTTGATTGGATAGTTCCAATCGCGAAGGCGATTCTGCGGTCTGTGTCGACATTTGCGACGAAGGTGTGGAGGAAACGTTGGAATTATTCTTTTGGAGTATAATTACATTCAGAGGAGGTGAGGAAAAGGAAAGGAAATGTTGCAGTGGGTTCAAAGAGCGAATAGAGAAGGATGTGTTATGATAGAAAGGGACCGATGAATGGCTCTGTGGTTTGGTCATCACACGGTCAGCGGTATACCGTGTAGACTGCGGTATGAAGGGATAGAAGCGCTGACAAGAAACCGGTTGAACCGGAAGTTGTGTCCTGAGGAGCAAGTCAGTAGAATGCGATCGTACAATTCTTTGTCCAAGTGGCTTGAGTAAGATCTATTTTTAGACAATCGATCGAGATGAAAAGTTCGCTTTCCATAGGGTATTTATAGAGTACTTTGGTGCACTTTTTGAATAATTACGAAAATGATACGCCAGTGCTACCCTATCATAATCAGTTCTTGAGTGATATGTGCTGCAACCCGACGGGGTGTCACTCGAGAGCTAGTAGAGTGTACACTCATCTATCGATCTCAGATGCTTCAATCGGACGCACAATACACTTTATCTTGTAGAATAAATAGTCCTAGATCGGTTAAATTGAGTCTTGCTTGTATACTAGGACCGTGTAATTGCTCTATTATGAATAATTACAGCCAGATTGTTGGCAATTGCATGGTCTCTTTGCAGCGTTACGATATTGAACTGATGAATACACGCTTTAGAACCTAAGCCCGCCGCGTTCTCATTAAGCGAAGTCCTCTGTTTAGGGTTAGTTTACGTTCAGTACCGTTCGAGAGGACGGTTCAATTCAAATAGTTTCGGGTATTACATCACTTACCGCAATTCTAAACGCCTTTGCCATTGCCCACTTTTGTGAATTGCGAGAGTTACATCAAACGAGCGCACACAGCACCGTGCATTCAAATAACAAATAACGCGAAAACGTTATTTACGTAATCTGATACGTACAAGCCCATCGATATTCCATCGACTTAACAATCGCATCTCTTGCGACTTGTACCTTCCACAATAACGCTTTTGTTCCGATACGTGTTCGCCAAAAACGTACGATGGTCATACTCATATACGTTTTGAAAATGATTGTTAATGTGTACAGAAATCGGTAAAATACAATCAAAGAGTATATCATGGAAGCGTATGAACAAGTTCGAGTCATTGGTAAAGGGTCTTTCGGAGTGGTCACTCAAATCGTGCGAAAATCTGATGGAAAGGTACCAAGTTTTCTCGTTATGTGACCTACATCAACGGGTCTTCATTTCTCATGTTTAGGCGTTAGTGTGGAAAGAAGTCAATTATGGTCCAATGAGTGAGAAAGAAAAGCAACTGATTGTGAGTGAAGTGAATATTCTCCGAGAACTCCGTCATCCGCATATTGTGCGCTATTTGGATCGCGTCATCGACAAACAAGCGACCAAAATTTATATCGTGATGGAGTACTGTGAAGGAGGAGATTTGAGTCAGTTTGTTAAGCGGAAGAAGCGTGAAGGGTACGTGTAATCGGCTCAAAATGAGAGGATACTCACATCCTCGTAGGTCATACATTGAGGAGGGATTTATTTGGCACGTTTTCACTCACATTTATCTGGCACTTCGTGAGTGTCATCGACATCGTGAGGGAAATGTTGTTCGACCGATCTTACATCGCGATATAAAACCTGGCAATATATTTCTGGATAATAACGTATGTGAATCACCCAGAAATGAATGTGTACATAAGCTAAGAGAGGTTATAAAATGCAGGGAAATGCAAAATTGGGAGATTTCGGCTTGGCAAAAGAACTCACGAGTGAGTCTCGATTCGCACAAACCAATGTCGGAACGCCTTATTACATGAGTCCAGAAATGGTCAATGAAATGACATACGATGAACGATCAGACATATGGGCTTTGGGCTGCTTATTGTATGAAATGGCCACTTTATCGTACGTCCAGTCTCACGCAATATTACTCATCTAGCCACTCACAATGATCCTCATAGACCGCCATTTGATGCAACCAATCAGCTGGCTCTTGCAAAAAAGATCAATGCCGGACGCTTTGCTCGAATACCGAGTCAATACTCTGAGGGCTTATTTCAAGCAATTCGATGGATGCTTCATCGTCAGCGTTCTCGACGTCCTCGAGTGGAAGATCTGGAACGAATCCCTCAGCTACAACAGCGATTACGGGCATACGCAGCAACGAATCCAGCTCTATTCCAGAATTCCTCGTCATCCAATTCTTCGACTGCGTATTCTCCAGACATCCAGCAATTACAGGCAACTTATAATCAGAAAATGAAAGAATTGCTTAGTATTGAGGAAGATTTACGACGACAAGAATCCGCTCTTGCTGCGCGAGAAAAGAAACTGGAAGGTGTGTTATATTCATACTTATTGGAGATGATGACTTTACTGACAAATCACTGTCATGTAGAATCCGAAGCAGATTACGCGCAACGAGATGCAGAGTTACGAAAACGAGAGCAACTGTACGTATAAACCAAGCCGATTTTTGTATATATTCGTCACCATCCAATTTTTGGCAACTGAATATAGCCACCTCTGAATATGTTGTTAGAGCTGAAGCTGTGTCAAGAAAACTGCCACATAGTTCTACGAAAGAATCCTCTCCGACGATCTCCGATGTCTCGGATCTTAGTGATGAAAATAGTATGCCGTTTAGGCACTATACTAGTCCCAACCAAGTCGTGTGTAGTCCTGTCCCAGGGAGAGGCCAAAGCAGAATGACAGGTGCCAATACTCAAAAGCGGTTCCGTTTTCAACGAGTCACGCTGCTGTATCGCCCCTTTTGATGATAGAAACATCCACAACAGCCAATGGAAACGAAAGTGCGATGAGGATTTCTGCCACAATGCCAAAAGGCAACGAAGCTGTTTTGAGCAGTCCCTCTGTACACGTTCCTCGCGGAAAGAATCGGAGAAGAGCTGGCTCGCAAAAGTCTATGGGTTTGTATACATCTGATGTACAGTCCTCACCCTCATTCCCACCGAGTCGTCCTGTTTCCGTTAAATCTACTCGGTCGAATTCTCCTCACGTTTCGTCCTCTGGCCGTGAGCAAGTGTTAAATTTGGTACGTTTTTCATAAAAGTGCACGTGCGTCACTAAATGTTGTTTGTAGGTGAAAGGGTTATGGAGGAAAGGATGAGAGTTGGCTACATGTTTGACTTTCACTAATACATCATTGATTGTATAATGCTGCATACAACACGTAAACACATGTAGAGTGTGAACTTGACTGACGTGCGAGGGGCGAATGTTGCTTGTATCTGCACATCACAAGACAGTGGTTGTGAGTGTATCCGCCGCCTGCTCAATCGTTTGACACAATCGTACGAGTTCACGACGAAGTGGAATCAGACTCGAACCGTATAACTCGCTCGTAACCCCCGGAAAATAGCCCACCTCGTAATCTTCTTGCAGCGACATTCCGTACAACACCTAACACAAGATCTCAATATCAACCAATCAAATCATTCTAACACCATACATGTTTGAGCCACGGCAACTTTGACAATCCAGATGAAAGCACAAACGCTTTCTCAGTCATTAGCAGTCGCGTATTGATCTCTCTGACCTTTTTCAGATCCACCACCAATTCCCCACTGACCAAATTTGTCATATCTTCCTTCATGGACCGCATTTCCTCCACCACATTCACCGCCGAAGTCTCAAACTGCGCGATCGCCGAATCCAATCGCCTTATCGCGTTACGCAGAGAATCCGATCCTGTTATAACGTTATCTTGTTCGAAAAGTCTCTTAACATGTGCTTGACCAATTCGTAAATGCCGCGCCACTTCAACGAAATCGTATTGCAAGAAAATCGAGTCACTTAGCGATAAAATGAGACTCGCGTACAACTGTGCTGCCGCTCTATGCAGCATAAACGTCGGATCCACATAATTCTTCATATAATAAAACGTATCTTGCACGCTATTTTCCGTCCCATAATACTCATTATCGAAGCGAAGCGAAATGGAAGGAATGCCTAAACGAGCGAGAAAAGGCGACAAAGGGTTCAACATCCCTGGCAAATGTATCGTAGGGACCACCGCAGATGGATTCTGTTTGCGTGTGGTCTCCAACCACGATGTATACACTGTATTACTGGCGCTCGCGAGGTCTTCGGGTTTGTATGTAGTGTTCAACATTGTCACATTTGTAGTGAGAATCGTTTCTGATTCGTTCGTTTCATCGATGACGTCGGTGGTGTCATTGGTCTCTGGAATCAATATTGACGAATCCAAAGTGTCGCTGGTCGACATGGATACGTTAGGTTGAGACTTGAAAAAACCTTTCGTGTTGAGGGTATTTGTAGGCTGGGCGACATTGATAGCTTTATAGAATATGCTTTTGTGGAGGGAGGCTGCTGCCTCACACTGAAGGGCTCCGTTCCCTCGAACAACGTCCTTGAGGCTCAGGTATGCAACTCCACGCCCACCCAAATGTGTGGAATGGAGGTCGATCCATTCGGAGGTGCCCACGGAGCCGTATTGCTCACCGTCAAAGGATGCAAGTAAGACAGTTCGATGAGGTACCCAGCCGTTGGTAAGCAGATCGCCCATAGCCCGAAGAACTTCCAAGAAGACCGCATTACCCGAGCCGGGGGAGACCGCTCCTCCGTAGAGAGAGTCTCGCTGAGACCCGACGATCACGTATCGATCGGCTTCCCTGGAACCTCGGAGGGTGATGAGGACATTCCATACCTTTTTCACAGAATATTTGTTGCGATTCTCCAGTTTGACTTGCCAATTTCCAGGCCCGACTTTGTAGCTGGACAGGTTGAGACCGCTTCCGGTCCATGCACCAAAGACTTGGGAGCAATTTGGCATGAAACTTGGGGAATGAAATTCAGTTGTGTTTGTTGTGGGAACGCGAGGATGGTCGATTAGCATGGTCTGCATCAATTGTCGAGCAACCACCGCGCTGATGGGCATGCTGATGATCGATGGAAGATAATCAAAGGTGTTGGATGCAAACATTTCTTGTGCAGAGATGCGATCCACCGAATTGGAAGAGAAGCCATCGGGCGTGGATGGGTCTCCAGAGCCAATGTAAACGCTTCCAAAAGAAGCTTCATCGGCAGAAAGCCACGGGCCTTCGGGGTATGTTTTGCCTCGATCCAATCCATTATCGATCGGGTCACTAGAGACCGAAATGTTAGCATGCAATAGCGCCACACTGTTTCTTACTGATAAGTCAGGATTCCTGCTGCACCAGCTTTCCCGGCGAGATGCACTTTGGCTGGAAGCGATATTTTTCCCATCCTTACGAGTAAAATGCTTCCAGTGATGTCGATCCCTTTTTTCTCAAGAGCTTCCAAGTCGCTCGAGGTCGCGAAATGCGCGTAGAGAAGCCTTCCACTGCAGCTTCCATTCTTGGCAAACATGTGAAATGGCGCGTACTACAAGACAGATCGCTGGGTGAAGTGGAAGGAAGCGCGATATAAACCTACAGGCACTCGAGGTGTCTTCTTCTTCTTGAACGAAGCGATGAAATCGTGGGAGAGATTCGCAGCCTTGAGAGCAATATGCAGGCTCATGGTCTCCGGCTCATTGATCAGAATCTCAAACTCTTCCAGCTTGATGAAATTATCTTCGATACCAAAATCGATGGCTTTGGATCGAATGTACTTTGCCCACTCGTAATCGCCTGGTGAGCCGGTGTGTCGAGATGTCGACGTGTACATTTCCAGTGTCTCTCTTGCTCCCAAGGCCGAGGTAGCTGACATGACGCGTAATTGTGTTGGAGGTAGTGCGCTGAACGATTGACTGTGCTCCACGAAATTCAGCAAGAGACAGCATGTGACGATAGAGAATAAAAGCCCCAGCAATGCAGCAAAGCCGATCCGCTTTCGATGGGAAAGTTCAGTGGGTGTCAACTGATGATCCAAGCGGCCAACGCGTGGGCTGTCAATGTACAAATTTGGAGCATGATCCAGTAGTCTCTCACTGGGATGATGTTCGTCTTCATCGGTGCTTCCCACAGGCTGAACGGGTCGGCCGAGATGGAGCTTGAGACCCTGTCGAACGGTCTGGAACAATGAATCGCTCTTTAGCATCCCAACGCGCTCTTCCTCGCTTCCATTCCGTGGCATTTGCAATAGACTCCAGCTCTAAATCGGTCGGAGAAGGGCGTTACGCGTCGTTTGAAGCTCGGCTTTTCAGTCCGAAACTCTTGGAAATGGACCCAGTGAGCTCTACAGAGCGATCCATACAGCCGCTGAGGAATCTCCAAAGACGCTCCTTATCGAAAAGCTCGAGTTTGCCTGTCCTCCATTCCAAACTCCGACCTCAGGATCGCTTGCAGCTGGAGAAAGACCTGCTCGAGGACCTCGAACGCTCGGAATGGCGATGGATGCAACGTCGAGCTGCCCAGGATTTCTCGACAAACGTCTCGAAAATCAGTCGAAATTCTCAGAGAAATTCCTTCCAAAATCTCAAGCAGAAACAACTTCTGGAGAGAAAATGTGCTGTCGACAATCAAAAGCTGCAGACCTCGAGACATATTTCCCATTGTCGGGCGATCGCTCAAGAGCATGAGCGAGCTCAGGTGCATTCCATAAGCAATCGGAATCGCATGCTGCTCCAAAGTCTTGCAAGAATGGAGGACCGAACTATATCGCGTCACAAGTCCCATGAAGGCTTCCTGCTGTCAAAGTCCAGCAGCACACTTTTCCATGTGGAAATGCCCGAACAAGCCTCAGGAGAATGGGAATCGCTCAAGCAACGACTTCATTCCATGCAGCTCACTGAATACGCTGCTGAAAAACAACGTGCACTTCGGCAAGCTCGAAAGGCCCTGGCTGTATCTCATCTCGTAGAAGTGGATATACGTGAAGAGGAGCTGCCCACTGCGCGTAGAAGGGAGCGATTATCTGCAGAATTGTGGCAAGCGTTCCTGGATAAAGTCGGTGACGATATCGAGATGCTCCTTCCATTCTCCAATTCCGCGCCGGCAGCGATACGATTCTTCAGCGATCAGCGATGTAAAAGACTCTAAGAAATTGCAAATAACAAAAATCTCATTTCATCAGTGAGCGAATCCTTTTCGTTTTTTCGCGTTCTGTTTCGCAGCAGTTCGACGATTGAATCTTCCCTTTCGATGCGATTGCTTCCATTTCTGACGACCTGCGGTAGAGGTTCCAACGCCGGTATTCCCGTATGTGATTCGATCTTCTGCTGGTTCCTGGACCGCTTTCGGCTCGTTCAATAGGGTATCTTCCGATACTGTGAAGGAATGCAAAGGATCGTTATCCGTTCGACGTTTTCCGTTCGTTTTTGTGGTCCGCTGTTTCTTTCGTGTGGGTTTGGATGGCGCTACCTGCAGTCCGATAGGGACAAGATAATCGGGAATTGTTGCCAAATGCGGTTGAATTCGAGCTTTTCCAATGGTTTTGTCATGCTGAAGCACATTCAAATCTCTCGGGTTGGCCTCAAAGTGTGAGGCCAATTTCTCGGAATTTAAGATTTCTTTCTTGATATCGGCAAGTTGGGCTTCTCGGACAGCTATACGGGTCACTGCTCGCTGGACATCCTCCACGCGATATCGGAAGCGGTCAATTTCGTGAAGGTCGAAGGATAGTGGCGCAGGTTGTTTGATGAGATCGTTGGATGGGGTGATTAGAGGCTGTTGTTTGGCCTGAAGCTTGTCGAGGGTCTTGGCTTCCTTCTGGCAATCGGATGAGACAATCGACAATGCGGTTCCACACTCATTTCCACGAGCAGTTCGACCGATTCGATGGATGTAAGAGCGAGCACTTTGAGGGAAGTCGACATTAACGACAAATTTGACACCGGAGAAATCGACACCTCGGGACACTCCGTAAAGTGCGTCTTGTTGTCTCGATTTGTTTGTGGATTCTGGGACCTTTTGGTCGTGGTTAAAGTCGTCACCGAGTTGGTCGTCATTCGACTCCTCATCGGACTCGTCCTCCTGAGGAACATCCTCAACTTCGAGAGGCACATCCTCATCATCGAGAGGGACATCCTCATCATCGAGAGGGACATCCTCATCTTCGGCTTCCACACTTTCGTCGGTGGCGATGAGGTTGTCAAAGAGTCCGCGGTTGTACTCTTGCAAAATGTGTTTTCGAGAGTTGTGAGGCATTTCGGCATTGAGTACAGCGCTTTTGATGTGGAATTGCTCAAAGAACAGCTTGAGGCGGTACGCTGAGGCTGTGACATTTACAAAAAAGAGTATTTTCCCGTGCAATAGCCCGAGTTTGAGTAGTGCGTATAACAGCAATTCTTTATCTTTTGGAGGAATGCGCAAATAAAACTGCTGCAGCTTTCCATCAGTGACTTCCTCTTCGAGTTTTAGGATTGCCGCATTATGGAATACGCTTTTTTTTAAAGCGCGCAAGTCCGGACTTAGTGTGGCTGACATACATAAGATCTGGATGGCTTTTGGTAAGTGGTCAAAAATCGAACAGAGATCACTTTTCGAGCCAAAAGAGAGAATCAGATCTGCTTCGTCTATAATCAGACTATGGATGTTGGCTGGGTCGAAATAACCGGCTTCCAGGTGCGATACGATGCGACCCGGCGTGGAAATGAGGATGTCAGGTGCGTCACGAAGAAGTGCTTGCTGGATACTCATGCTTTGGCCTGTTAGTGCAAGCAGAGAGATACGATTGCGACAGTAATGCATCAGATTCCAGAGCTGCTCACGGACTTGATCGACCAGTTCTCTTGTGGGAACGAGAATGATGGCTTGTGTGACGCTACGGGAGCCAGTTGAGGATGCTTCTGATTCTTTATGCATGAGGATTTTGTGGAGGAGTGGCAACGCGAATGCTGCGGTTTTGCCGGACCCGGTACGCGCTCGAACGATCAGATCTTTTCCTTGGAGGGCGAGTGGTATACAGTGTACTTGCACGAGGGTTGCGTGTGTATAGTTCAGTTTCTGAGTAGCTTTGATGAGTCGTTGGTCGAGTCCGAAATCGCGTTCTTGAAACGTTTGTTTGGCGTCCAAGAGTTCATTGGCCACGGTCATTGCGACGAATTATACGAATGTGTTATGTAACGTTTTTAATATTATTTGTTAAAGGTTTGCTATTTCAATGCTCTGATACCGTATAAATACTGGTGGTGTTGTGCGAGTTATCGTGAATCAAGAACTGAACCCTCCAAATCTGAATGTCTAGTCGATATCTGATTCTATATCTTCGAAAGCATCAAGCAAGTTGACATCAGAGAATGGTACTCCATTGGAAGCACACACAAAAGCTCATCCGCTAAAAATTTGTGCCCCTCCTATGCTTGGACTAATTCTGATGTTTCAGCAGCGTAGGGTGTATATTTGAATTTGTGTCAGCAAAGGATTTCCCACAGAGATTGCGGTTTCAATATCACCTTCTAGTAAACTAGCTCGACCTGAATCGCTCGGTACTGCCGGAGAGATCGGATAAGCTTCTCGAATATTTCATTGAGGATAGTCGATCGATCAGAACGACATTCCTTTACAAATTGATATCTTGGGCTTTGTAAGACTTTCATGAAAGATCGATGATTCACTAAGTAGCGATTTATCGGTGCCCCGCCGATCGCTGGTCTTAAAAACTCATGCATTCTGTCGAAAAGAGGGAGAGACGGTGGGCACACGCAAGGTCTCCACCCATTCAACGCTACCATAAGTTCAGAATGAAAGAAGGACTCTAGTTCGAGTCAGAAAGCCTACGTACACTTGCACTAGACATCTCTTCGCATAAATGGATCTTTTTCAGATATGCATATGCTCATGCTGAGCGTGGAAACCGAGGTAGCAGTCTATCATATGCAGCTCTCAACGAGTTGCTCTGAGTTTATCAGTCGTATTTTCTGTGCTAAGTTAATAACGCAGGAACTGTTTCAAAGCTCAGTTTGTGCCCACTTTAGCTCCGATACATGATACCCATATATCTTATATGAAAGCATCAGCGCGAGGTGGCTTTCCCAACCATTCTGTAAGACCTATCTTATTAAGTCGCACTAATGAGTACCTCTATTCTTTCACATTCTACAGATTCTAAGCACCTGGTCATTTCGTTACCTGCATATCATCAAATCTATACATTACGAATTTCTTCGAGTACTGCGATATCGAAAGTCTGATAAAATAGGCCCTCCATTATGTGACGCAGAGAAAGTGGACACTTCGCGTCAATCCGATTCCGCAAACAGCATGATGCAATAGAATTTTAAATCCTGGGTCGGTTCGTGCTATTAAAAAGGTTAAGTTCCTCACAGAACTTCTGGGAAGTTAAAGAATACAGAAAAATGCGATCGCTACAGTATTGAGCAAACAAAGCTCATTTGCTACATCGTTGGGCTAGTATGACAACTCAAGTGACTCCTGATGCAGAGAGGAGAGCTCAACGAGGAACCCCCTGGGAGTGAGTTATGATGGCTCAAGATATTCTGATGAAGTTATCGGTGCTTCATCTTCAAATACTTACCGAATATGTGCATGATTCAAAAGAGAAGAATTTGTGTAATTGAGAAATGGTGCAATAAGACGAAGAAGCTTCTAAGACGCTGCTCGAGGACTGTACGACAGCGAGTAAGCCTATACGTCATTTCATGAAGAAGATTTTAGAATCGGCAGCGGAGAACGTCACGACGTTGCAAGACGCGAATATACTTCATCGTTTCCTTGCTGGCGCGACATGACTCGGACCAATAGTGAGCTTACGCTTTAAGACCAGTCAAAGAAAGATAATGGATGTGAATCTCAAATCATCTGGATGATCGTACCCAACCAATTAGATCATACTCATGCTATGGTCAGATGACGTTTTCTTACTTGGGTACTCTAGTATTTCGTTGACTCCTTGGGATGTATGGAGTATAAATCACTGGAAACCGACGTCATGAAATGCGTCATATGCTGCCATGTTTGGAAGACACAAAGGTTAATAGACCCAGACCAAAATCGCTTTCGCAGATAATGTGGGTGGTGCGTCTGAATAAAGCTAGAGTCATTTTTTTACGTTTTAGTATAAGAAAATGGCTCAGACTTGGATGATCTGAGTGTAATTGGACATTGTACTGAAGCAGTATACTTCAACTTTTATCGTCCGCTCTATTTTCGCTAAGTAGAGGTGGAGGAGGGGGGAGGACGACCGTATACCTGGACAATGTATTTTTGATCTGGAGAAAGAGCCTTATAGATCGGACTACTATAAAGGCTCAAGGCATAATGCACTCTTGCAATATAAATCAGATCCGTTTCTTTTCGTTTTTTACTAGCCCCAAGTACAATCGTGGCCAGTTTATCCAATCTTTGCTTCATGGCATCAGTAATAACGGCATTGTTATCTCTGGCAAATGTAAGAAGTTGTTGAACACGTTGCTCGAAGATATGAGGGAGTACATTAGGATCGGGATTTATGAGAATTTCGGTTACTTGAAGAATACCTCTAAGCTGCAAAATGTCTGAAGTTGCAGTCTGCATCAGTGATCTTTACTCAATGATCTTGGGTAGTGTTATTTCCCCCCACCCATTTTTACTATTTCCACCCCCCCAGAAGGAAAATGTTATCCCCTTCATTTTCAATATTTCCACCCCCAGGTATAAAATACGGTAGTTTTTGCCTTTAATCTGAGGAAAAATGTCATAGTTTCCATAGCTGAAATTGTTAAACTGGCGGTTGAAAAGAAAAGATTTTCACAGTGGCGAATTTAGCCTCCACGCAAGCACAGGAATCCAACACTCCGCAATTAAGTTGGCAGTACGCGGCGCAGTCAAACCCAGTGCTGTCTGAGATTGCGGGTGATCGCCAAGCTACTCAAGACCACAAGCTGCGGGAACGCCAAACAATGTACTTATTGTCCAGAGGATGGCGAATAATTAATGGTAGAGAAGACCCGTGTTTGTCTGTTGGCAGAGTATTGATTGCAGAGATAAGAGAAAACGGATGTCGCGAATCGAGCACCCGCATACAAGTATCCAACTCTATAGTACGCATGCCTGGTTAGCATCACTGATGAGTGCTTTGCTGTGTGAAACGCTTTTGAAATAGGTGAACAAGGCTGGTACATGATTGATAACAAGAAAACTGAGCAAAGGCTTACTTTCTCATCTACTAGACTATTGCAAATCTATAGCATGTGCGCTTGTTATGTCCAAATTGTTTGCAGAGACTGCACTTTCGAGTAAGGAAGCGGATCCCTCGATATATTCGAACGTAGACGGGTCTCGCATCTGCTTTCGTCTATTTGATGCTCCGTGTAGTCTCCCTTTTGGCTTCGTCGCGACTGATTCTCTCACCAACACGCTCGGACCTTTCAGGATTGCCTCGGCGATGTGGTATCGAATGGCAATTTACTAATGCACTGGGGCTGTATCGAAGACTTGAAGAAGTTGTGGGACCAAGTAGCCACTTCGAACATTGGATGTCGATTCTCCTGCAGCAGAAGCGGGGGTGAACCTTTTAAACCACCAATGCAGTCGAAGTCATTCAGCGTCGAAGGTGCGTCGGCGTCGGTGCTTTGTTGGAAAGAGTGCTTGCACGGTAGACCCATTGTCATTCGGAAGTTGGAGGTGCATTGGTAGGTGATTGCATGGTGCTCGTGAACGATGTGAGCGCAAGAGATGAAACGTTATACACAAGCTGGCTATACTTGTTCGCTACTGCAAATGTTGGCCTTTTCAGGCGATCATCGGCGTGCAGCTTTTTCAGCTCCATCACTTGCGGTTGATCGCCAGGTGGAGACTTTCAAAACAGTAAGAAGATCACCAACCGACGAGCGCAAAAAAACGCTTCAGGTACGAATGGACTGATTCTGCTCTTGATTTTGTGGAACAGCCGAGGTTGAAGACGGCTCCCACCCACGCTTCAACAAATTTCTCTTTGTGCTTGACCCAAGTTGTGTCCAGGTATTGCGTGACGGCAGGGTGATGCTATTACTTATTCTGAAACTCTTCCCATTGTGCTTCGAAGACTTCGAGCGTTGGTGCGTAGCAAAGAGCGCTCCAATATGCGATCATTTCTTCCTACTCATCGCCGTCTGTAAAGTGCACTTTGCACTTGGCAACAACATTTTTATTGATATGCCACCGGCACAGCAACTCTGTCGCGTTAGGGAATACTCACTCTCAGCGTTCAGGAGAGCTGACCAGCACCCGAGGGTTTTCTGCGTTTTCTGCGTTTCGACGTCTCAAACACCGATTTGAGAGCGGTAAGAGCCTATAGGTAGTGGTTCTCTTACTCTCTCTGCATGAATGCCGTGCAAATCAGACATGATTTTCCGAACGGGGTGATGCCGACACAGTTGAGCATAGGCATCTTGAACTTGGATGTCTTGTACGTGCAGTCGAGCAGGACGACGTCACAGAACTCTACATCAAGAGCGATGAATTCAGGATTTGCAAACATCAAGCTGCAGGTCTGGCCCTTTGCATCATGCCTGATATCAAAGCGGTAGTTCTTCGCTTGCAGCTCGTCGAACAACGCGTGGATAGGCATGCGCTTATTTAAATACTCCTTGCGTCCCTTTTGTTTGCCGTTGTATATGTCGCGGCTCATGCTGTAGATGTCTGGATACTCCTGTCGAGGAAACGCAACTTGCTCTTTTCCCCGCGCACCTGCTCTCTCGAGCCAAACGCGCTAGCTTTGTTGCTCGAATGTAAGTCGTCTAGCGCGAGGATGCACGGTGAGGTCTTTGAACATGTCATGATTGTGCGCTCCTTCACGTCGGATCACCTTCTACAGCTTGTCGAAGCCGATCTGTCACGCTATGAGTCTGTACTCGCATTCTGTGTTTTTTGTCTTGGTCTTCCGCTCGACAGCAACATACTTGTATGATCCCGCTCGATCGCACACAACGATCATTTTTACTTCTTAGATTCGGACCTGAAGATCGAAAGCGAGAAGTTAAGCACGTGCGTTTTGATTTGGAGAGCCTTGAACAGTTCCTTTGCTGACGAATACGCGACATTTAAGAAGTCATCAGACTCCATCGTTCTCCGTGTGGGTTCTATGTTTAGTGACAGTGTTACAATGTATGGCGGTGCGGAGGATCAATTCAGTATAGTTGCTACTTATAGATTCTGTGTAAGTTGTACAAAACACCGTACTTTGATTCTGGGGGTGGAAATAGTAAAAATGGGGGGTGAAAATAACATTACCCATGATTTTCCGGTCGATGATAAAGTTGGATTCACAGCACTAAAGGAGATGGTGCTACGGGTCGCTTCCAGCGCCTTAATCGCTGCAGTGATGGCAGATACCATAGTTAGCTGTGATAGAGAGAAAATAGAAAAGCGCTGAACGAAAAGCAGGCAGAATGAATGATGCAGGAGGTTTTTGTGTCACATTGTTATGATGACATTGGAAATTTTGACTGATTCGATCATATCTCAAGTTTATTTGGAATGACGACTTATCAATACATACAGTGCAGTCTATTCACAATAACCCGTTTTAGCTTATTACTTATGGTCGTCAACAGCATATCGCAGGGTATCAAGTTCAAAATACACAGTACCGTAATCCTCTAGTCGATTGTCGTGCTCACGTAATTGTCGTATCACGATTTTAGCCAATCAATAAGGTGCATTGTACACAACACGAGTTAGTTGTCGCATGGTCGTAAAACCGATAATTTGCGATTGTCAACTGTAGGGGTGGATGCAGTCGACTGTAGAGGTGGATACAGTCGACAAGTGTAGATGCCTGCTATCACCAATCGAACGAAAAGAGCGCCCTTGAATTCGGAAGTACGTTGATTTAGGTCCTTAGCTCACTCAACCGCTCTTCTAACATGTACAGTACATGCTCTTTTCCTATAGGGTTCGGGTGAATGCTTTTTTGGTGCACTTGACTACGACAATTAATTTGAGGATTACGGTACACCCTTTCTTATGACAAGTCGACCATCGGATGAGTAATGTGGCGCACTTTCGTTACATCGGCATGCAATACATTCAACAAGAAATCTAATACTAGAATGTAACTAGGAGTATTTGAAAGGTACTGACATCATTTGTCAGTAGGACCGAGAATGGCGATATTATAAGTAAGTCTTGCTCACATAGTATGTTGGGCGACCGGTAATGATGTCAAAAGAGACAGCAGCTGCAGCGTTTTTCTCTTGATACCTGATCGGGCATACTCGTTCGAATTCAATTCTTCCCGACCGTACAGTATGAGACCTACACTAGCCTCGTCTGTAGCGTGTATCGGATAAGATAGACTATTAGCTTACACAGGTGATTATAGCGCCACACCATAAAACGATAGTCTCGTGTCATTGATGCGCTATTATTAGACTGTATCAAACAATTGTACGCGTACAAGTGCTTCGATACCCTATCGATACTAGTGCTCTGTATGTTTCGTATCTCAACCAATTCTGGCCAAGAGTTGTTCACGACGAAGCTCTATGAGTCATGACGTA
>CACSLJ010000321.1:0-28515 GCA_902706625.1 Albugo laibachii | reverse complement strand
TATCGCTTACGTTGCTATTCATTCAGTAATGGACTGTCAGTAGTGCATTATCTGCGCTGTTGATCTACCTCAATATAAGCAATAGTAACATTATTCAAAATTAGTAAGTTTAGGAACTTTGACAAGACAAAATGGGGCGACTGTCTGCAGTGTCGTGCACCCGCGCTCTTTGAAGCTCTATCAAGTAAGTGGCATCCCTAAGCTTACGTTTTTCTTTTCGAATTTTATACTGTAACATTGCCTCCATTGCATGCGCTCTCCGTTCTTCAATGTTGAGCAATCGAGTAAAGTACGATCGCTGATGTTGGCGCATTTCTTCAAGCTGTTGCGCCATGGAGTTGAGCATCTTTCCTCCCATACAGTCGTTCTGCACAAATATATCGGAATTTTTGGAGATGATACCAGTCAGACGATCCATGGCGTTCGAAAGTGCTTGATCGCCTAGTGCATGCATCTTTAAAGATTCTTCACTGCCACTTTTTGACATAGACATCGATAGACTGGGAATGTTGCAACAATAATTCTGTCCACTAGCAGGACCCACAGGACTTGGAGACCTCTCGTTCTCACTGATGGCTCGTCTTTTGGGGTTAGTCTTCTCATGTTGCTTCACCATATTGAAGCATTCCATTTCACTCTCATTCTCTTCAATCTTGTTGTAAACCCTTCTTAGTACCCCACAATATTGTCTAAACTTGTCCTCTTTACGTGCACATGCCGAAGGTGATGTACGCGAGTGCGTACCGTGCACGTGGGCATATTGGTTCGGTGGTCGAGTTTTCGCTAAATCTACTTGTCTCGATGCCCGCAAAACAGCGTGTATTTCTTCTTGCTTTCTTTCTCGGTCTTGCACTTTATTGAGTGCTATGACAGTGCTTTCATGGATATTGCTCCAATGCCTCTCATTCTACAAAAAACAAGGAGCATTATTAGAATTTCCGCAGCCAATCATTCAATGTTTGCTACATACAATATTTCCTACGCGTGATAATGAGCTCTGTCTCGATCGGTGTGCCTCAGGATTCATTGGTCGATTTGTATCGTAGCCTTCAGAGACTGTCGATTCTTGAGATGATAGAGTAGGACGAATAGTATTTGAAATCGAATTAATAGACTCTTGATTCTCTTGAAAATACCTCATTTCTCCCCGAAGCGTACGATGATTCAAATGATTTTGATGACACTTTGTGCGATTTTTGTGTACGTCCCACGCGCGTGTTCGGAAAGAAGAGTTCATAATGACAGGTTTGGGTTTCTTTCCACCTTGAATGGAGTAGCGATGTATACAGACTTTACAGTTTATGTATCGTCCTTCTTCATCGAGACTTAGCACGTCGGGGTCCGCGTAGATTTCAACCGGCCATGTGTTCGCTTTTCGTTTGGGCATGTTTGTCGTTCTTTCGACGAGGTTAAACTGTTTATTTATCTTTATTTTGTGCGACATAATCTTCTTCAGCATGTGGCACAAAGTACCTCATGATCAATTTCGGATGTGCGCATACAATTATCTTGTGATTTTACGTAGGGAACGATTCGGGTCGGTCGGCACGCCTTCTGAATATAAGTAAGAAGGGTATATTACCTGTGGAAGGCGGCTACTATTAAGAGTGACTATAATTCTACATTTATAAATTAAGAATTTGACTACAAAAGTTCTAGTACCGGTATCCGCATGTAACAAATCTCTATGATAATCCTTCGTCGTTAAAAGCGAGAAGTGGCGCCGACTCTTCCTCTACCTCAGACATACGGTGTCTCAAATTCACATGAGAAGGCGACTCGCTATCGTTGCTGCATTGCCTGAAGACTGCTGTCGTGGTTGTGGCTGAGGATGTCGTACTTATATTGCATAAATTACGTTCAACCTCACCATCAAATGGGAATTCCTCGGTGCCAGATGCCAATAACCATTCGTCTTTGAGTATTAAGCTAATTTCCGGAAAAGTTGGTCGTTTCTCGGACTTCATGTCCCAACATGCACGCATAAGACGCGCCAAACCAGGAGGGCAGTTGATCGGAATTACAGGGCGGAGTCCATTGACAACGGCAGCCATCTACAAAAGGAGCTTTGAAAAACACATGATACATGCAGAATCGATATTTCAACCGTACCAATTGGAATGGATTCATGCCCTGATCTCCATAAGGTTTGCTACGAGACCAAGTCGTGTACAGGAGAATGCCAAAAGAGTAGACATCGCCTTTGGTCGAGCACTGAATGCCACCCATTGTCGCCATCTCAGGTGCCATATAGCTTGGTGTTCCAACCTGAATACCATGTTGAGTGGTTAAGTACAATGGTTTGATTCAGAATAGACATCGACATCACCTCTGCAGTCATTGAAGTCATCTCCGGATCGATCAATCGAGACAAACCAAAGTCACAGATATTGACGTCGTTGCGGTCCGAGATGAGCACATTGGCCGGCTTGAGATCTCTAAAAGCACCCGGATATATGAGCATCAAGAAGCAACGACGAATACTGTAGCCGCTCCAAACCTGTGAACAACGCTCCGACTATGAAGGAATCCCATCCCGCTGACCACTTGCGTGATAATTTTCATGAAAAAACTCTTTTCAATTTGACCTCGTGCTGTCGGATCTTCAATCAAGTGATTTAATGACTTTGGACAAAAGTCTGTGACGATATAAAGCACGCGATTGTAATAGCTGACACCATAAAATCGAACCACATTTGGATGATGTAATCGACTTAAAATGCCCACTTCGCGACGGAAAAAGCTTTGAAAGTATTCTTGACCTGTGACTGGACTGTATAATCGTTTCACTGCAACGACAGAACTCCCTCCACCACAATGCAATAAACTCTTGAAAACTTGACCGGATGTTCCATTGCCGACTTCGGATTGAAGTGTTAATGACTCGAATGGAACCAACCAGTCTCTCGAATCATTGGAAACAAAGTACTCGAGATCCGACATCCCAGCAATCTCTACATATTCGGAGCGAGAGAAACTACTGCTTTGATGATGAGGAAATGGTCGACGATGATTTCGAGGCTGCCGGGCTAATCGACGCATCGTGCACATACAGAACCCCAGAGTAGTCAAAGCAATCGTGCCCAAGATCATCACCATCATAAGCGGGAAATCATAAATCTCACATCCGCTTCCAGTGTATCGAGCATCACATTGGCACACTGCCTGATCATTCAGAATGTAACAATTTCCATGACCATTGCAAGGCATATCGCTTTCAAGAAAACCTGGACACAATTGGCACTGTGGACCAAGATACCCATACAAACATGTTGTGCACGGTGGTGTCGCATCGATATTCCATCCGTCATTGCAAATACATTGTCCTGTACCGTTTTTCCCACTCGAACATACTCCATGACCGCAGTCTTGAGGGCATTCAAGACACTTTGGCCCAAAGAAACCGTCCACACAATCAAAGCAATCGGTACTGGAGTCCCACCCACGCTTACAATTACATCGACCGGTGCCATGCATTCCATCGTCACAATGACCTGCACCGCACTTGCGACACAGCCGACAATCCTCGCCGAAGTATCCGCTCATACAGCCCACACAATTATTCGAGTCGGACCATCCAATGTCACAAATGCATCTTCCATCACCTTCTTTTCCTGAATTGCAGTGACCATGAGGTGCGCAGATAGGACACGATAAGCAATGAGATCCAAAGTGTTGAGGAGCACATTGACACGCCATCGTTTCAGGGTTAAAGTCCCATCCTTCAGCACACAATGAGCATCGACTCAATGGCTTATACCCTTCATCACATATACAAGATCCATCACCGACAATTGTGTTGTTGCAGCGACCATGATTGTTACATGTGCGGCACGGGGTACAGGAGCCACCGTAATAGTTACTCAGACATTCAGTGCAGCGTGTCATGGAAGAGAATCCCTCTGGGCAGGTACAATCCCCATTTCCAGTGAGACCATGATTACACTTGCCGACATGGCACGGCTGACACGGTTCACAGTTCGATCCATAAAAATTGTCCAGACACTGCATGCAATGCTGTTCAGCATCAAATCCAACAGCACATGAACATCGTCCGCTTCCAGTCAACCCATCATCACAGCTACCGTGTGGAAAATTACATTCAGGACACTTGGAGCATTTTTCTCCATAGTATCCAGCCAAACATGTAGCACATCGTGTGGCCGGATCGAAGCCGGTCTTACATATACAGGACCCGGCTCCACTTTCCCCAGAGTCACAGTGTCCGTCATTCAAGCATGGGTCGCATTTATGAATACAGTGCTTCCCATAGTAATCACTCGCGCAATCCTTACATTCAGGAGTTGCATAGCCTTGACTGACAGAGAGATTTAAGGCCTTCTAGCTCAATTGATCAGCTGGTACTTACTCGCAACGACACAAACGCACAGAAGCATCGTTGGTGGCACAATCACAAACACCGTTTCCGTGACACATCGATGCGGATGACAGATTCCATCCAGGACACGCTATATATCATGACAATATGTGAGCTGTTGCACCAACAAATACAAGCACACTTTTGTACCCACCAGAGTTCTCCTGAGCCTCAATATATATTTCCACTTGAAGGTATCCAGCATACGAAATACCAGCCAACGAGCATACCGGTTGCTTTTCATGTGGTCCCTCCCATGCAACCTGAATATCGACAATGATCGAGTTCGTATCAATCAGATCCATAATCGAACGACGTCCATCCGCTCCGATAACTCCATTTCCATACGGGGGGAATAATGTATACATATCATCGCAATGAGGATAATTGATCCGTGTGTATGCTTCCATTGGGTACACAGGCTCTGGTAGCAAGTTCTTTCGATTGATAGCAAGTAACTTGACTGATCCTTTTCCTCCAAGCGGCGATGCCCAATCAATCTGCTTGACTGCTGCTGCAACTTCCGCCTGCAAAAAGGTCCTTTTAGACTCGATGAAGCTTCCACAGATTATCGATCGTACCTTGCACATCGTTTGAGTCGTCAAATTGAGATGTTCCAAGTTGATTTTATTCGGTTTATGAAAATTACAGGTCACATTTCCCCATTCCAAGCACTTTGCGATGATTTCTACTTGCTCCAGGTACACAAGTGATAGTGCATGTGACCACAAAAGCGACGTATGAATGAAAAGAAGGCAGCGACAGTGACAACGGTGCATTCCTGCGTGTGGAAGTGTTGATAAAAGACCAATTTGGAGTCAGTGCCAGCAATCGCGCGTTTATGAGATGGAGCCAGTAAGCGTGAAGGCGTACAGCGGCGATCTAAGATATAATGTAATGCTTATAGTATACTTGTTGCACGAATACGAAGCTTTCGGTAGTTTATAGGATAGTTGAGGGTGGGAGGGCTTCACGGGGACAAGATACTCCTACAACGTGTTGAATTGTCAATAAAATCGCTTGGATATCTGCGATGGTTACGATACAACTTGAAATGCTTCCGTAAGAAAGCTTTGTAATTATAGTATCCGTTATATGTGATTCCATATCGTCGCATTTCAGATAAAGGAGATATTGACAATTCGAGAATTACAAAACACGTCGAACTGGATGCGGCGGAGGCTTTGCGTGCGTCACTGTGGCTGCGTCGGATTGAGTTGGAGCTGGCTCGGTCTCACCAAAATGACTTGGTGTGAATGAGTTTCGTGATCCAAGCAATTCGGGTGCCGGAACGTTGTCATGTCGGTTCGTTGGATTTCCATTTCGATGATTTCGTTGTTTTGCTTTCGCGCCTTCCTTCAGCGTGCGAAACCATTTTTCATACTTGAGAAGCATTTCTTCCTACAGAAATCGGTCATTGGCGCTTGTGACGTTCGAGAGAGAATGTTTGGACCTTATTCTTGAGCATCTGCTTTAATTTTACGACTTCGTCTTCGTTCGATATTGCATCGCTTTGTGGTGGTATACTGGAATCTTTTTTTGGTGCCATTTGTGTATTCTGGCGCTCTTTTTGCCTTCGCCACTCCTCTAATGCTTTTTTAATCATGGAAAGCTGTCAATGTTTGAGAATACCATTAAATTTTGGTGGCTTTTCGAAAATATATTCACACCTTATGCCCGTATTCACCTTTAAACTGTTCAATGGCTTGTTGTGTCGATTTACATTCATCCTTCACGGTACTTAGCGCTTCACATTTCTAGTATGTGGATAAAGAGCGCATAAGAGTTCTGTGATGAATGACAGTATGGTACCGTTAATAGCTTGGCATTTTCACTGCTGAGTGACTTCACTGTGCTTAATAGCCGGAAAATCTCGTGCTTTTGTTGTGAAATTATCTCTTTCAACTCGACCAATTCTACAGGAACATCGGATGGTTCATCGTCCGATGGGGATGCCATCGGTGTGGTTGTAACACATGCGCTTGACTTGTTTGAGCTATTGTTCATCACAAGGTTCGATTTCTGTTGTTGGGCAGCGGGGCGACCACCTTGATTCTCGATTAGCCTGTCACAAGTAGATGAAGGTGCATTTGTAGTCTCAACTTGAACACACATGCGAACCGCAGACGCTGATTTCTCATTCTCGAAGCCACTGCAGCACGTAGAGTAAGCCCTCCATCGATCATTGTTCCATTGAGAGTCATCATAGAAGCTCTGAAGAGATTTATCATCCACAAAGCCTGAATCATTTCTCAGACGTACCTTCCCTTCGAGGGTAGCAAACAAAACGAATCTCCAAGTGAGGATGATAAATGGCGAGAAGCAGCCAGCAAATGTGTCTTTCCATCAGCAATCAAAATCTCTTGCATCACTGAGCCATTCAGTATTAAACTTACCTTTTCAGCTCTCAACGAATTGGAAAGACCGATGGCGTTTAGTTTGACCCACAATTCCTCGATTTCCATGGCTGCTAAATTGAGTTCATTCTCGGTTCTTGCCCCATCTTCTTCCGGCAATTTCGAGCGTTCTTCAGACACTTCATAATGAGCAATCTTTGCTGACTGATCTTCAAAATCCGTAGACGTCTTGTTTTCGTCGTCATTGTGGCTCAATTTGAAAGGTGACTCAGTAGACTGCTTCGATTCGATCGGAACATCTTTTTCTCCAAGAAGTGTGCGGACTTGATCTGCTCTTTGTTTATAATTTCTAGAGAGGAGGAGAAGTGTTTTTATAGTCCTGGTATCTGTGATGCTCTTTGTGGATTCTTCAAATCGCTGCGCAGCCAAACGAGCTTCCTGTTCAGCGACGAGGAACTGCAAAAATGAGGCAATGTATTGTAAATACAGGAGCATATGAATAAACGGAATTGAGCATCAAATATCACATTCTCATTTTTCAACATCTCGTCAACTCGAACAGCATGGAAGTGTGCTTGCACGGCCAGTGAAGACGCGTCATACTCTTCCTGTTCAATTTGACTCAAACGCATGAGCTAGAGCTTGAAAATGTAATTGTATCACTTGAAAGCAGAATACGATGCATAAAATTCAATAAATACGCAATGCAAACGTTCAGAGCTCGCATTTTTATTCGTCAAATATACGATTCAACTATCCAATGCGAATCAGCCATTGTGTAATCTCAACATCTCGTTGGCCACGCTCATGCGGTTATATATAAAATCTTAAGAAGACTAGCGCTATCAAAATCAACACCGATGATGACTCCATGAGTAACTATAGGACGCATCCCAACTGCATGTTAACAAAGCTCTTTGAAAATGGAATGGGCGAAAAATTGGCAACGTTCGCGTTTGTTGCCGACTCAGGCCTTTGGATCCGAAAGAATCCAGCCAAAATGAACACAACTGCGTCCAAGTCAGGGAAAACATAGTTCGCTGCAAACTGCGTCATTAACAACCATGGATTCCACTTCGTTTCTTTCATATATCTTTTCGGGGAGAAACGGTGTCTCACGAACTCCATATGGCCAAGCTTTCACCGAAGATGACGATCAATCGACCATATTCATCCCGGGTGGCAGAACATGGAATCGTTCACCAACAGCAGTCAAAACTCTGCAATCAAATCGATACGGCCGATACGAATCTGGAATTTGTCCCCAAGGTCAGATTTATCAAAATTTACATGGATGAAGTATGCGATCATCCCGATACACAAAGGGCACGAATGAAGCTCCATACACGAGAAGATTGGCGACGTGGATTCTTTATTGGAAACATGGTGGAGATGTGTGTAACCATTACTGAAAAATTCATTCAGCATACCTACAAATAAAAGGACAAGCGTATCATCCCTACCACGGAAATAAATTAACGCAGCTCACGTAGCCATAGTGTTTCCATGGTACGATCTCTAAGCGACATGTGGAAACACAAGTCGTTAAATCCGGAGAACTTTACCTTGTGGATTTAGCTGGATCGGAGATGGTTCGGAAGACAGAAGCGATTGGAAGACGACTGGAGGAAGCAACGACGATCAATAAATCGTTGTCTACCCTCGCCATTGTCATCAATAATCCTACCGATCCAAACATGACTCATGTTCATGAAGGAATAGCAAGCTCACCCGAATCTTACAAGTCTGACTCGGTGGAAATTCCAGGACAACGTTGATCATCAACATCTCAAGCAGCAATCCAAATGCAACGGAAACATTATCAACCCTTTGATTGGAAACCGTGCCAAGAAGATCAAAAATCAAGCGGTGATCAACGAGCGCAAAAGTGCCGATGACCAGGTGAGTATCTTGAAAGTCCTGGAAAAAGATCTACAAGCGGAGGAAATCGCGTAATCGCGTTGAAGAATCGACTGGCGAAGCGTACTTCTCATGGCAGCGTATCGACAATGAGCAACCAAGAAGAACCAAAAATAAAAAAGTGAAGATCACGCCGTTCGTGATGCACTTTACCACGTCACAGAAGTGATGCAGAGACAATTCAACAAGTTTAGAGAAAGTTGGCAAAGTTGGAGGAGGAGCATCAATGCACAACTGGACAACAAAGCTCAGTGAATGGAGCTGCCAGAAATGAGATACAACCCCATAAATTTACGCTTCTTCAGTCGATTCTTCAGCACTACGACGCGATTTCTCTCCGCTTCAAGATCTTTTTCCAGAGCTTTCACGACACCAATGAGGTCATCAGCACTTTTGCGCTCGTTGATCACCGCTTGATTTTTGATCTTCTTGGCACGGTTTCGAATCAAAGGGTTGATAATGTTTCCGTTGCATTTGAATTGCTGCTTGAGATGTTGATGATCAACGTTGTCCTGAAATTTCCACCGAGTGAGTCTTGTAGGATCCGGGTAAGCTTGCTATCCCTGTGTATGGAATATGGGTCATGTTCGGATTGGTTAGATAGTTGATGACCATGCCGAGGGCGACAACGATTTATTGATCGTCGTTGCTTCCTCCAGTCGTCTTCCAATCGCTTCTGTCTTCCGCACCATCTCCGATCCAGCTAAATCCACAAGGTAAAGCTTTCCGGATTTGACCACTTGAGTATCGACATGTCGTTGAGAGACCGTAATCATAAAAACACTGTGACTACGCGAGCTCCGTTCATTCATATTGGTGGAAGCAATGGTACGCTTATCTTTTCCGTTGTTGACATGCTGCATGAATTCTTCCGGACTGGTAACACACATCTCCACCATATTTTCCACAAAGAATCCACATCGAGTATCCTCCCGAATCTGAAGCTTCATTCGTGCTTTTTAAGGATCTAAAAGATCACACACTTGCTTCATGTATATTTCGATACAACTCCCTGTTGTAATAAACTCCAAATCTGCATCACCAGTATGGATACGATTGAAGTGTTCCACTGCTGTTATTGGAATGATTCCGTGCTGCTCAGGATCTTGTGTGTCAGTTCCTTGCATTGTGTATGTCTTTCCAGATGAAGTCTGACCATATGCGAGAATTGTGGAGTTGTAGCCTCCAATAATATCTAAGGAAAACAGTCATGTACATATAAGCACACATAACAATGGAACTGATGGAAGACTGAAAGGTACCGTCCACAGCTGGTCGTGCTACCGCGTTAAATATCGTCAGTTGATCGTCCTGTTCGGTGAATACTTGGTCATATTGGTACTCTTGGGACGCTGTTTCTCCCTGCACAGAAATATGAGATGAACGAAATGGATTCCATACTTGTGAATAAAGCACCTTGCATCGGACTTTGTTTTCAACGACTTGGACGCATTTGCGTTCATTTTGGGTGGATTCTTTCGGATCCAAAGGCCGGAGTCGGCAACAAACGCGAACGTTGCCAAGTTTTTGTTCGTTCTATTTGCAAATAAGGCTTTGTTACACGTGATTGGAAAGCGTCATAAACTTACCTTTGGAGTCAATATGTGGGTAGCTCTACACTGATCACAGTATTCAGTGATACATGTTCTTTAGTGTAATTTTAATTCGAGTTAGTAACACATTTTTATGTGTCTCTATCTCACCGCCAAAAACTAACAGTATATGCTCGCAAAAGCAGTGTGACACGTGATAAGTAAAGGACTGCCACGCAAGCTAATGCTTCCAACGAGCATCACACCTCGTCCTCAAAGTATCGAGAGCCGCCACCGCACCACGTCCACATCGCCATGAACGCCAACTCGTACCCCAATCGAAACCTTTCAGCTGGTATTATCGTCCTCATCCATGGAGCGAGTGCGTGCACTTGCTGAGCACAAAAGTGTCGCTGGTCTCACTGACCGTGCCCGCTCCAAGCCCCACCGTTAGTCCACACCGCTTCACCACCACCAGAGAGAATCTTAAGCGATCAAGAGCCTCCGGAGGCTGGCGAGAAGCATGAGAGCGAAATCCATCATATAGTATCCATGCAAGAGAAGCTAAAGGTCGTAAAGTGGATGGTAACAGTGAATACAGAAGACGCGCGCTTTTTGTTCCGAAGAAGTCTCTGCCGATTTTTTTATTGCTTCAAGGCAGTTATTCGTCCGCGAATTTCATGAAAGTGTCGCGTTGATGAGAAAATTGTAACACCTTTGCTGCCGTGTGCGAAAGATTCACGCATCGCCACTCCGTGCATGCAGCGCAACCAGACATCAGAAAAAAGTGCTTATGGAGGCACTTATGGTCGTGGCCGCATGCGTGCCGAATGGACCGACTGGCTGCAGCACTAGCTACACGATGCGTTCCATCGTCTGCGGAAAGCAGGTCTCAAGGTGTCACCTCGCTGATACTCACCGTCGACAAGCATCTCCTGGCTATTTCCCCTCACCCAGTGTATGTGCGACATTTTCTGCCATTGGGGCGCAAGTGGAATTGTACGATAGTCTCAACCACCACTGGGTCCAGAGATTCCAGGATCACTTCAACATCGTACAAAGGCGACCAACAGGTAAAAATTAGGTCAGCCCACAGAAGAACCTGCTCATCGAAAAGCAGGTAGCATCCCATCTTGGCGTTCTACAGCGAGGGTTCCCGTCTGGCGAGTTCTCTGAGACGCACATGGCGAACATGGACGAAACGCACTTTATCACCGATATGGGTAATCGTCGGACCCTGAGTGCACCAGGAGAGGGAAATTAGCTAAAATCGGTGTTTCGATGATGATTTTTTGGAATATTGAATGCAACTAGCCTATCAGTGGCGTTTCCGACACCTTTGCTGGTATGATTTCCCCTTTGATTTTTGACGTTTTTGTATTTCGGCCTTGACAGATTCAACTCTGTTTCTTTATTTTGTTGTGCCCGGATAATTATCAGGTGTGACCTATCGTACAGAAAATAAAAGGGTTTATGACCTCATTTGTCTTCGCAGAATAGCGTTTGAACAAAAAGAAGGACGGGCAGAGAAAAACAATCCCGTGGGTCGACAACTACACTGGACACAGTCAGACGCTGGACGTGAGCGCTGCGCTGCAAGAGCTGAACATCAAGTTGAGATTTTTCCAAGCATACGCAACACATTTGGTGCAACCCGTCGACTCTTTCGTCATATCCAAAATCAAAGATGCGTCAACCAATAGTGTTACTTCGCAATTATTGGTAATAGCATTATATGTGGTGCATTCCTCGAGATCCAGATCACTCAGTTGAAGTTACCAACTCCATATACTGTGAACATTGTGCTGTAGTCCTCTTAAGATTATTTATACAATACATCCGCATGACCGTGGCCAACGAGAAGCTGAGATTACATAATGGCTGATTTGCATTCGATAGCTGAGTCGTAGATTTGACGAATCAAAAGCGAGCTATGAACCTCCGCATTTAAGCAAAAGCTGTTGAGCAAGCAAAGTATGCTACATGTTTCAATGCTCACCGGATATGGATAACTAGAGCTTTACGATGTGCATCGTCTACAATTCAAAGCCTGAGAAAAAAGGGCGATTGAGGGTTCTTTTATCCCCTTGAATCCGGGTGCCTGGGTCGATCAAAGCTTCTCGAAGGTCTCAAAGCACATCCGATGACGGTCATAGTCCCCAATCTCGTGCTGATTTGGGAGAACATATTTGATGGCTGAGCGATCCACGCAGGCAAAGATCTGGCGAAGAAATTCTACGGGCCGTACTCGCTGCTGGGACAAACAAACATCACACAGCTTCATTACGACTAGGGAGTTTGGGGTGTCAAATCGTTGCTAGAGCCTCTGAACGTGCTGAGACACACATAAAGAGATCGATCTTCTGATGCGATCCTTGTGCCATTTTCATATCCCTAAATTGTGGTGGGAGATAGCGTGATTTTGTCTGGATTACTTGGAATTGTAACTATATTTCTTCGTTTGAAAAATTTACATCGAAACCTAAGCATGCTCGTCTGTAACGTTCCATCACAGGTGCGATCCGTTGAGTTAGAAATAATGGCCCAGCACTTTATCAGAGCCATTCAGAACTCCCCACGACCCGAGTTGTTGTTAAAAGTCGTGCAACTTGCACAGCTCTTGGTCATTCAACATCGCGTATCCTACCGACTTGCGGCAAGAAAAATACGTGAAAGACACTATAGAAGTACGGGAGCTTATGGGGACGTCGATGGAAGTGCAAGATCTGAATCTCAAAGCTGTGAGTACGAATGTATTGCACGGGTAAATTCTGCTAAGGACTCGGTGAATTGAAAGATAGCTTGCCATCCCTTATCATAAACGAGCTTGGAACACGCCGGAGACAATGGGGATAAAGATGAAAGACCGAGATGGATCAAACCAGACGGAGACCCTGATTCTAATTGCATGGAGTCCATTGAACTCTATCATGGACGACAACCGGATGCTGACACTGGCTTTTAGGACAATAACAGCCAACAGCGCTGTCGTGCGTCACGGTATCCTCTTGTTCTCCTCCGATATCAGTGGGAATTCACCACACCTTTTGAGCAATACACTGGTCCAACTCTAAGATTATTCAAGAAGAAACTGGGCCCCGTACTGTCAGTGGAAGAGACCACTTTGATGAAAACCCTTTTCACCTTGCTCGGCACGCCCCAGGTCGTCCAGGAGTTAAGCTTGAGGCAAATCGCTTTGTATTTTGTTGTGTGTGGGCTTTCGGGTCCGCGATGAGGCTTACTTTACAGCTCTTCAATTTTCGTGTTTCATTTATAAACGCTTGAGAAGCAGCATGTCCAAACAAGCTCGCATCTTCCGAAAATGGATCTGTAATATTGTTTTCAGACTCAATTTTCATGCCCAAAATAGCTTCCTGCATCCCTCCACCTACTAATCGAGCATTATCCGAGAAGAATGAATTTTAATCATTGGAATGATGGAACTCGTGGAGTTGGTGACGCTCTGATTATAAAGCGACGTCAACGTGAAAATAATGTGGCAAAATTAGTCAATGCCATAAGCGACTCCAATAATCAATGTCACCGTGCGAATTGGGAGCGCAACGTTCAATCTAAAGATCGTGCCGCGAAGATCCATCAGACATATTCGAGACTGAAAAATCAACAAGAATCTCAACTTCATGCCCGTCGTATTCGGTTGCCATCGCTTGTTAATTTTCCTTGAGATACAGTTGTGACTTCAAAGCGTATCGATTAGACTTGCTGAACTATACAATCGAGAATTGGAAGAATGGACAGAAGCTTGTGCTGCTGCCATCGAGACTCCGGAGGATCGAAAGCAAAAGTTCGTTTGGTTATTCGGTTGATTCCTAGGTAGAATTTAACATCGCCATGGCTCAAGGATGATTCAGCGCGCAAAGGAACTCAAATCCCGTCGTGAACGCGACAGAAGAGATCTCGCCGAACAGAAGCGCTTACAGCAGTACAGGTACTCTATACGATTTGGAGTAAGCGTTTACCTCGGAATTTCATGACTTATGGCTTAAGCTGCACAGAGAATCAAGTGATGATTTACGAGGGAGGGATTCTCGAAAGTTACAGGATTTGACTCTGAATGAGCGATCCCAGCAGCTGCTAGAGCGTGAGCGCATTATTGCGGAAGAGGTAAGTCAAACATTTGCAAGATTATAGCGATTGATATTAATCTTCGTTTAGCAAAAATATGAGGAAGAAATGGCGCAATTGTGGGAGCGAGATCGATTGATGAAAGAGGAGAGAGAGCGGGCTGATCATGAAAATGCTGCAAAGGCCAATGAAGAAGTGCGAAATGTATTAGACCTGCAAGTCGACTTGGTGAAAAAACGGCGAGATGAGGAGAAAAAGCTCAAGGATCTGGAGGACTCTTCGCTCTTGAAGGAATGGGAAGAGCAAAAGCGAGCACACGATGAATTAGAGCATGCAAACCGGGCTAGAGAATTTCAGGTAGTAAACCCTTCACGCACGATGGATTTCTAGACTAAAAGTGATCTTGTATCAGCGTGCTGTAGAAGTGGAGAGATTTAATGTTGAGCGGGCCGAAAATGCTCAAAGAGCAACGGAAAATGAGAGACAATACGACATGCGTCTTCTGGAGCTCGCTTTAGCAAAAGAGGCTGAAGCTCGACGTTACGAGCAAGATACGCAAGAAAAATATAAACGTGATCAGCTATCGTATCAGCGCATGCTGAAGAAGCAAATGGAATTGGAAGCGGAAGACGTTTCGGAGGCTGATAAACTACGAACAGAACTGGAAGATCACGTTTGGAAGCAACAGGATGCTCATCATATGGCTGAGGAAGCTGCTCGTCAAGAGCTACTGCAGGAAGTTTTAAATACACGGCAGAAACAGATCGCATCCAAACATTTGCAGAAACAACAGGCGAAAGAGGCTGACACCAAGCACATGGAGCAACTCAAGCTGGAAGGAGAAGAAGCATTACAGAAAGAACTACGCGAGCAAGAGGAGAAACGGCGCGAGCTGAAGAAGACCCAAATGGATGTGCTTTGCCAACAAAAAGAAAAAAAATTGGATGAGCAATGCAAGAAGCAAAATGAGTACTTACAACTGACGAGAATGCAACACGCGGAGAAGAGGCACAAAGAAACAGTTGCCAAATTAGCGGAACAAGCTCCAAGGACGAATTTTAAAAGAAAAACATCGCAATGGTATTTTGATAGCTAAGGCGGCCTTATTAAGATGGTGCGCCCTATTCGTATATATACAAAGCTCGTTCACGTCATAATTTATTGTTGATGTAAAACGGAGTCTTCTAGTGCGACCAATTGGTCTCTATCAGTCTACAGGGTTCGCGCGCATGCGCACTTGACACTGGGTAGAATACGCGGTTTTCAAAAGCTCTCGCATTGTTGACTGCGCCTCCAATAAGTTCATCTCAGGTGGATCCGGTAATCCAATCTCGGTCGATCCAGTAGCTTCAGATGCAGCCAAAGTGGCTTGATGAGCAGTGTTTTGCTCAATCCCACGGATTGTGACGTCCGCCAAGCTCTTCAGAAAAAAGTATTTGTCTCCAGATAAGCATTCACGCGCAAATTCATCGGCGATACTCAAGCAACCAACGACGAATCCGTCCGATGTAACGAGCGGAAAACCAGCGTAAAATCGTATCTGACCACTTTTGACGAGCGGATTTTTTGCAAAGCGAACGTCTTCAGACGTGTCTAGAACAATCACGGGTTCATCGGACATGATTGTATGCGAGTCAAGGAGAACATTTCGAGGCAGTTCGGACTTTTCGATCCCAACTTTGGCCATAAGAAATCCCGTCTTGTCGCCAATCAGGCAAATTGCAGCTATTTGACAAGATGTTTCTGCTATCGCGTATTCACACATCTCGTGGAAGTGATGGCCCGGGTCACCCAAATAAAGTTGCCGTACTTTCGTGAGGCGATCTACCTCATTCTTTGGTAAAGGTGCTTTGGGCCACTCTTGCCGGCTGCTATAGCTTAGAGCGTAGGTGAAGAGCGTGTTTTCTCGGACCGTTGACGCCAGCTCAATCGCAATCATTTCATCATCTGTAAGGCTGAGTGCACTATCAATGGAGCTGTATCCCGTATCAGTGCCCATAGAAGTCAGGGATTCTGGCCAGTCCTTTGTACCGCCTTTTAACTTGTATTGATTGTAGTAGGCAAATGAGTCTCCAGCACCTTCTGACTGAGAGATTGTACTCTTCTTCTTAAGAGAAAGCATCGCCATTTCCCTTTCCATTGTTGGTGTGTCAGCACTAAGTGATATATCTCTCCGTCGCGCTGGTGCATTCGGAACATGTTCTCTGGATGATCTTGACCTCGTTCTTCGAATTGGGAACCTTCCATCCTGGCTTCCATCAACTATGCCTGCTTTGACATTCTCAATGTTGCCACGATATCTCTGCGTCGACAACTCATCCGAGCCCACACGCATATCGCCATTTCCAGTCGAAGATAAAGATGAAAAGACGCTACTCGAAATACTCGCTTTTTGATGCTCACAGAATGACGGATCTACAAAGCTTGGAACTATTGCCGAACCATTTTTATAGCAATTTGAGCATATTCGGAGTTCTTTGTTCATCCCTCCTTGTTTCAGATTTTTTAGCTCGGAGCACTTGCTACAGACAACATCTCCACAAATTCGACAATGGTGCTTTCTTCGGATCATAGAAAAAGGCTTTTGACATTTACAACATGCAAATCCATCCTTAAACTGCTTTTTAGACAATATCGCTTGACTCACAAGTGCCCGGGCTATCAATGTGTTGGATATCTCCGTCACGCAAGATACCATCTTGGTCATCCAGGATCGTGTTAGTGTGGAAACTGCCGCTCTTCCCGGATGTCCTTCTGATAAATAAAGTGATAATCTGAGTATTCGTTCTTCGTTCAATTCCTCAGCAACAATTCCACATCTTCGCATCCGAAGTCGAACGAGATTCTGTGATGCCGGTAATGGTGCGCATCCATCAAGCTGTATGGATTCCCATACTGAAGCCCCAACACATAAGCCTGTTCTGCTCACTGACTCACATTCGTCCATTTTCTCCACAACATCTCCATATCTTAAAAACACATAATCACGATGCGGTAAATTCGGTTTTGCTGACTGGAGAGCCATCCAATTCACTGTTATGCTTTCATTGACTCTCGAAGCATCTTCCTTTGCTCTATACAACACGACACCATCAAGAAATAAAGTTCCAAAAATCTTCCCCATTACATCACGCATCCTATCCGAGTCATCCATACGAAGCATCTGCATCACTTGCATTAGAGGTGCGTTCACAGTGGTGACACCCTTCATTGTATACACTTCATTGTCACACATTTCGTAAATTTGGAGACTTTTTTTTTCTTTGATCAGTGTCATTTCAGCATGACTTACTAATGTATCCAAGCGAGATTGACCCAAGAAACGTAGCTCACGCTCGACTTCATTAGAGATAGAAGGACGATACGTTTTCTCGACAATCGGAAACATAGAATACGACGTCGAAAGACTTGCAACGCTCGCTGAGTTGGGCGCATCGATACGATCCGTGCTGAAGGAACTATCGAAACTTTCAGACTTCATGACGATGATGTCAGGCGAAAATTCACTTCGGAGTGATTCGATACACGTAGTGTGTGAAATGCAGAAGATCTACGGTGCCAGAAAGGAAGCGATAACCCTGAAAGTTGCAGTCTTCTCTGCCACTTTTTCTTACAATCGAATTCCTTTCGCTAATAATACAGATCGTTACATATAAACGACGTCTTAGTAGGTGTGATGGGATACCTTTTATACAAATACTCGCAGCTGTCCCGGATGTGGGTAGACGTCGATCTCGTCGTACCACAAACTCAATTGTTGATTTGGTGTTGCAGGCCGCGAAAGTGACTCAAAAGCTCGATTCGGAACTTCTGCGCTTCAGAAAAGTTTTTATGCCTTGGCTTATTTTTGCAAAATGTAAAGGCGCAGAGGACCCAGCTGGCATCGCTTCCTTTGTATTATACGGGATAGGGCATTAACATCTGATTACTAGCAGCCAGAATCAAGAGTATCTGGTAATTATTCCAGCTCAAAGTTCTCTAAGCACTCTATACACTCGATCTATCTATCACTATTTGTTCTCTGACAAACCTTTGCCGGTTCCTAGCGGCCGCAGCTCATGTGAAAACTTTGTAGCTTGAGTGACATGCATCTGATTCTATTCGCCCCTACTTCTAACTCCGATGACTGATAAGCCACTATTCGAACCTGTCTCAAATAGAATACGAATCAACGAATTATTGAATCTGTACCCGTAAACATGTAGTATACAAATTTGAGTAAGTTTGACGGAGAAATATTCCGCCTCACAGTACACTTCAATAGTGTAGACACTGCGTCCTCTTCTTTTTTTGGTCGTTATTTACGTTATGGATTGCGACAGCAGCAACGGGATGGATGCAACAATTCAGCAGTTCCGCACACTGAAATTACAATCAGAACGACAATGTGAACCGATGTCGTCTCATCTTTTGAGAAAAAGTATCAGTTGTACGCGACAGTCACCGTCTGGCATCAGAAAGAGTACTTTGGAGCAAGAGCAGGAATCACATCGTGAATGCGCACAACACTTGCGGGATGAGTATGAATCAACATACAAACAACATTTTGACGCGATGCAGAAGGAAGTAGTGGCCTTGCATAATTCATTGATGTTCGAGCGACAACAAAATCGGTTGTTGCGTGCCGCTGTTTGTGAAAAAGCAATGCTTGAAGAACAGATCAAAGACCAGAATAGTATAATTGCAAGCTTACAAGAGCAGGTACAACAGGCTCGTCTATCAAGCTATCGTCTCCAGTTGATGTTACAGCAATCCGAGCGAGAATTTGCCCAAAATGAAGCGTTTCCACCACCACCTCCAGATATATTTTGATTGCAACTGTGAAAGTGCTGTCATTACTACAAAGTGTTTGCTTTGGAGCACAGATAAACTGATCACAGCCCGCATTAGTGTCATCATATCAAAGTCAATTAGCAATATTAATTGAAAGCTCGATTGAGTCAAATAGAAAAGTGCACGAACGGATGTATTAGCGCAAATGGGTCGTTTTGTATTGGCAGAGTCAGTTTTCATGCATCAATTGCTTTAGCATTCTGTGATATCAACACTTGTAAACGTCGACACAGCTGAATTGAAAAACATCTTACTTTTTGTGGGCTTCACTTTGCGCCACAAAGGTGGCTGCAGCAGTGTAGAATTCCTCGACAAAACCCGACATCTATGGAAGAAGAGAACATGACATCACGCAATGTGAAGCATTACAAGGTCTGTTTCATACATTTGCTTCAGCAATATCCAGCTAATCTCACGAATAGATGTGATAAGTATCGCAGGGGAAAAAAAAATATTGGACGTACTTGTTCTTCCAGTTGAGCTAAAGATCGCTGCTCCTTTTCAGTACAAAGTTCAGTGCTGTCAGCTCTTTGAGTCCTATGCATTCTGATAAAGTCATTCTAACATCAGTGTGCCATGGTTATTTTACAAAGCGCTATACGGGGCTTCTACTTCACGCTCTGCCTTCTTTCTCAAGGATAAATGCTTGGAATTTCCAGGCTTTTTCCCGTTCGGCAACCAGCATGGTTTTGCGTTCTTTTTGTCTGAACGTAGGAGTACTTGAGGTCTACAAATGACGTTGACTAAGCTAGAAGTCAAATTCTAGGATTCGTTTACGTGTGATGAGCGAATGCTGATGGTTTTGTGGAAGGAATCTCTCGTGGACGCATAGCAAAGTCTTCATTAACGCAAATCACTGTACATTGCCGGATCCTTTTTAATGATTACTCTAGTATTTAATTGACATCAATCATGTAACTACTGAAACGAGCAGCTGGAAGCTCAATATGGTAAAGGAATAATCATGTCTGGCCTTGGTGCTGATAGAAAGTGTGTAAAGCGTACCGAAAAGTGGATCAATCCTGGCCATCAACAAAGAAGTGCACCGCGCAAATTGCAAAGCATTTGCAAAAGCTCAGTTTCAACAAGTCACGAAATGTCATTGAATATATCGCAATAATAAACCTCCATGTTAGCTTGCTCTTAAACGTTTTGTAATATGCGCTAATACTGGTGCTGCTGTGAGAAGCTCACTGCCTCCACTTTTCCATCGAATCATATCTTTGAAATCGGCAGCTCCGGCGGTCAAAATCTGCTTCTCTTCATGTGTGAGTTTCCGTGTGAATTCCGTCGAGTCTTCCCACATCGCGCTCATCGAATGATACAAAATCTCACGATACCTCTCACCGCCAAAAGCGTGTCGTAAGACTTTCTCAATAATGGTGCTTTCATCTGATTCTACGAGGGGCAATAATTCCTTACCCACTTGATACAAATAAAAGCATTGGTTGCTTAAATTGACAGCAGAAGGCCCGGCTTTCAGCATGCGACTAAATCGTCTCGTGAAATATTGAGGAACTTGGACATTTACATCATCACGACGTATCAGTGTAGTAGCCAGCCATAATGGTAAATCCACCTCACTTCCTGCTTTGATATCGTCTCCCAGTGAACTAGGATCAAGATAGGCACATTCCTGTGCATCTGTCTGAAACGTACAATTGACGCGTTCTTCACCCGCGAGAATTTCGTGGATGCTATAATAATCGCTCATAGTAGGACTACTAAAATAGTGTGCATCACAATCGGTGCTCAAGCGACGTGAAGGGACCGATCTTTGATGTCGCCAAATGGATCGGATTTCCATTTGAGCAAGGATGCAATCGAAAGGAAGCTTCATGAGGTAATTGTGTCATGGGGAATGTCGGCATTTAGCTCCAATATTGCTTATCATTGGATTCGTCGCGCTGTAAATGATGGAAAGGGAGATTCCGAGTGGATTCACGTGCGAAAATGGATTCTACTACAATTGAATGGGCAACGCAGATCAAAGCATACGAGTCCGTGGCAATTGGGATGCCCAGAGATCATTCCGCTTTTGCAATCTAGACCGATATGGAAGACATCAAATTTACCATGGGTTGAAAGTTTAGAATCTTCTTTTGCTGTTATCAAGGAAGAACTGCTAGGACTACAATCAAAGCAAGGATTTCAGCCGTATCGAGCGCCATCTTTGGATAATGATAATCAGGTTTGATTTGTGGTGCATCTGATCGAGTTGATGATGGTTTTCTCACTCCTCATTTCGGGTAGGTGTCAGATAAACTTGGCACTGCTGCTCACGATCGTGGCGAGTGGAATGTATTCTATCTATTCTTGCACAATGTCGATTTTTCTATGAATCGATCTTTGTGCCCGCAAACTGTTGCGATCATTGAATCGATTGAAAGTCAATACGACCATGCATTCTTCTCGGCCCTTGCACCACACACCCACGTCAAAAAGCACAATGGACCTACAAACAAGAAGTTACGATGCCATTTGCCGTTAGTTGTACAAAAGGATCAGTGTAGAATTCGTGTTGGAGATGAATTGATCAAAGTGGAGGAAGGAAAGTGTCTCGTGTTTGATGACTCATTCGAGCATGAGGCTTGGAACGATGATCCCGATCACTCACGTATTGTCCTCATTGTTGATGTATGGCACCCGGATCTAACCCGCGAGGAACGAAGATTTTTCAATTTCGTCCGAAATGCGGAGCTACGAGCATGTAAAAAATATTGCAAGAAAGACAGCAGTAACTTTTATAGTATTATTCAAGCCGGCAAGCAATCCAAGAAATCCAGCCATGATGCGATTTGGAAATAGCTTCGCCAAAATGTGTTGGTCCCACTTGAAGAATTGGCACCGACTATGTCGACACGGAGTGTACTGTGCAGGATTCGTTATTGTATCACACGAAGTAACTGGATAGCGATAGTCATTATCCTCGGTCTCCAAATCCTTCATTGGGCAAACGCGATCACGCGCTTCATTTATTGCATCGTGTTAGTCCAGCTTCTATAATCGTTGCTTGTGTACGTTGAAAACCAAATATCGTGTCGATTCTTCATGGATTACTTGACTTTACTAGAGGTACTCACATCGGCATACGCATCGTCGAGAAATATGCTGGAAATTTGACGAGTACAGTCGGATTTATTTTTGCGTCTCGATTTGTACGGGACCACGTCAGGTAAGACTTGCTCACCGCTGAGCTCTTATGTGATGAAACTGCAAAGTATCTGGGGCCCAGAATTCGTCAGCATGAATGCTATTGCTTTGAGGTCAATACCGCTGCTCAAACAACTTATCCGCCGGGCTCTAGAAAGTGGGCATCCGATAATTGTGGATCTTCAGGTTTATACATTGTGTCTCGGGGAATAGCAATTCGACATGCTGCACTCTGAAATGAGCAAGGTATTATTGAACACGAGTGAGGCGATAGACCGTTCATGAATTTCTGCATTCGAGCAAACTTGTTAGCATGCTATACAGGTCACAGGCTGCTTGCCGGAGTAGAGATGATGATTTTTGTAAACTTCTTGCCTGGCATCAATCAGCAAAAGAAAACCTTTTGATGCGTTTTCAAGTCATCAAGCACAAGTCCCGCGTGGCGAGTGAGTTGGCAAAACGTTCAAGTTTTTCTCTGCTCGCTCGATGGCCTCAATCAAGATCAAAATCTCCTCTTGGCTTCCGCCTCGTAATCCAACTCAGTTCAGTTTACGTTGTCAGGTTTGCACGATGAAAGGTGTTCAACGGTTTTCTTTTCCTATCCTCACATAATACCCGCCGGCCGGTTGAATAATGCTCCTAAAACTTTGATTCCATGTAGCCAACAAACGAGATCGAAGTACGTCAACGGCTTCACATACTTCCCATATCAATCTAGATTTTTTATCATAAGGAGCCAGTTCAGCCTTTGACGATATGATGACTGTGAGCTGCCTCAAGAAGAGTTGGCTTCTAAACTTCTAAATACAGACTTCGACCTTCAAACGCATGCGAAGAAAATTGATCGTAAAGCTTACGCACAGTCTCGTTTAGACCTTCTCCATTGTATGACAAGAGCGGAGAAATTTCGAAAATATCGATTTCTCTCAGAAAAGTCTCAAACTCTAATGCTTGTTTGTGACTCAAAGTTTCCTGGCTGCGACTGAGTAGCCAGCTTTTCGCTTCACAAGACAACATTGCACGTGCTGTGTCTGGTGAGTCTCGTTCGCTTCCAGGTTGATTCTTGACCGGACCAAATTCCTGTTCCCTTGGTACGGTAAGTACAGCCATCTGCTCCGAGAGTGGAAAAGTATCAAAAATAAAAGCTTCCAGTTTGATTCCTGAATTATTTACTGGTGTAAATGTACACCCGTGATCATCGACCATTGGAATCTTCTTGTGAGCCACATGATAATCAAGCTGGAAATTGGTAAGGACCTTATTCATGATAAAATCGCTGCCAAAAAAGATCATGGGATAGTAACATGGTTAGTACATTGCCTTGTAAAAATCTTGATTGCGTACATGGTGAAAAAATGATTGCAAATGTTCCCGGCGCCAAAGCGAAGGCTCCCTGACTCATCCCTGAGTTGACTAGTTTTCTCATCCATTTCCGAGTACTCTACTACGCAGAACCTGGAATTCGTTTTTGCAACAATTCCAACATTCTCGTCCGAACATGCTTTCCAGACGACTTTATTCCCACAATCTGCGTCTTTGCTTATGCAATAGCCGACAAACACGGGATCCGCGACTTTACAAAGGGCGTTATCCACTGATACAACGTGTAAGTACTCAACTCCTCTAGCTTGCAGCTGAGCGAGCTTCCCACTTTCGTCCAAAGCTTTATAGAATCCTCCATTACCATCCGATGCCTTTGCTAAGGTGTGTGTGTTCTCCAGAATAAATTTCCCATCCAACGTGAAACAAGGTAAGGTTCCCTGAGTAAAGAAGTGAACGTTTTCTTCCTCTAATCCGAAGAAATGACACCGTCGGAAATATAGAACTGTTTCTTGATGATTCAACGGGCTTGTCATTATCAGTAGTGATATTTTTGAACTCTTTGCTGTTCCGTATTTTCTATCCGCAAGAGCTTGGATTGCACGAATGCGCTCAGCAAAAAGCTGGAATAACGATTTCTTTGACTGTAGACCAATATTGAAAATACCTTTGGGACCATCAAATCCCAAACGTGTGCCTTGTCCACCAGCTAAAATAACAGCTGCAAGCTTGCCTTTGTGAATCGCTTCAAGCCCGATTGATTCCCACTTCTGCTTCTTTTCAAATGGAGTATCCACCAGTCTATCAACGCAGTCGAGAGGCTCAATGGCAGAGCTGATTAATTGGTTTTGACCAAGTGACATGGATTTCTTGAAGGTCGACTCGATTAGATCCAAGTCAAGCTCATTAATCTAGGTCATGGAGAAGATCAATACGAGTCAATGTATCCAGTATAAGCTCCTCGTAAGAACCTGATCACATAATGATTTTATCTCATTTGGCTTCAGACGTCCCGCATTATAGAACTATCACATCATGACTTTACTAAACATTTGTACAGATTCCGAACTTGTACACACTTTACTTTCAAAATGTGGTCCTGTTGCTTCATTTTTAACCCGTTTACGATATCAAGCGGTAGCGACTGCATCAATAGAAAAGTTTACTTTCAAAACAAATACTGGCAGCTGGTTCTACGTACCTTATATGATAAAGTCACACTCGAATATATTGCCATATTTATATGAGCCCTTGTTACCAAACATTACTCAGCTGTGCTAGGGCTCAGAGATAGAAAAGCAGGAATGAATAAGGCATCTAGAAAGCATTGTCCCGCGAACCAAGGTCATTTTCTGCGTGGCACAAATCAGATCTCCGATGATTTCAGCGCTGGGGCGGGCTCTTCTGTTTTGATCACTCAGAAACTCAAAGATAGAAATAAGCCGGATCTAGTTTCCGTGAACACACATGAGATCGATATTCTCGCACTTGAGTACCTTCCAGAGCCGATCCCAAGTCATTTTTCGAAGAACAAGGCACGGACATACAATACGTTGCAAGCGGAGAAACGAATTTTGGAAAAGAGTCGAAAACAAACAAAAGTTGCGATTGTCGGAGAAGGATTTGAAAAGAATCTAAATCAATGCAAGCTCAGAGATGTTACAGAGATCGCCGCTGAAAATAAAGTCATCCCCTTGGAACCTAATGAAAGCACCGAGTCTAATGGCGGGATGTCGACCATGAAATTGATTGAAGGTAATACGATGGAGACACGTTTTCACCCAATGAGCGCTGTGGAGAGTAATGAATTAGAAGGAAGATATGAAGACCCTCCGACACAACTGATAGACGCGAACTCAACAGCGATTCCTCCGCAGCCTTGTCTCAATGAATCTCATACATTGGACTCTCATCAAAATGATTCTGAATCGCTCGGAAGAAATTCACAAACAATGCTCGATGACAAATCTAGTAATGAAGCTCAAGGAAACCTTTATTTGGAGTCGTCCGCCACATGTGCTCTTGGGGTTCCGCAGCCTTTGGAATCTATTGCACAAAAATCCGATCCGAGTCAGCAGCTGCTCGAGTGGGATTTGATTGACATAAAGATCCAAAGACTGGAGATATTTGTGGCAATACATAATGAGAGGGTACGCTTGAGCGCATGCAAAGATGGAGTAAAGGTACCGAACATTCCCATCACGCATAGCGACATCGAGCTCAATTCAATCGACTTTATTCCATTTGTTTTGTGGTGGTCTTCTTGGCACAATCAACGGCGACTCTCTTTCCTCAACGATATGCTGAAAGAAGCCGGCGTTGATAAAACCGTTCTTAGAGCGTGGATTGATAGCATCGAAAAACAAGGCCATCAAACAGACGTTTTAGCCTTCTTATCCAGGCTAGTAGATTCCAATGAGCACGAAAAATCCACTGAGGTGCTGCAAGAAATTGAAAAATTCTACTTTGGCTCCCACATTGCTCACCTTGTAAATCTTGAATCTAAAGCATTGGCCATTGAACGAGAACTTATGAGAAATCAACTTGATGATTTCACTCGCGGAAAATCAGTTTCTTCGATGCTCGAAGCTTCTCCAAGACCACAAAATTTCAATGTCGATTCCGACGATAATCTGGAAATCTCTAAGTTGGCCGTGCAAACTAGCAAGCTGGAATCTTCTGTACTGGAAGTGATGCAAACATACGAGTCGGAGGTACACTTGGTTGATCAAAGCCAAGAAGCTGAGGAGCATTGTGAGCATGTACAAGTCTCACTCAAATGGCCACTAAAGTCCGACGAGCCCAACATCGAGAGTAGAGATACAAATCAAACTGATAGCCTTGAAGATGTGCCGGAAGACTGTTCCAATCACACCGAGTCTAATCTCTCGCAAGATGCTGCATCCGAATCTGAAGATATGGCTTATCGTTTACCGAGTTTGGATAATGAGAGTAGTGAAGAGGAGTTGGAGGAATTTAGAGTACAAGAGCAATTCAGAACGCACCGCATTGCTCCAAAAGAGTCGACTAAAGCAAAAGATGCTCGGAAGCGGATGGAATTGAGAGAAGCAGTACAACAACAATGGAACCTTATTCGTCAACGTCAAGAGCAGATTGATAAAATATTATTGGATGATGAGAGAGCAAAGATGGAAGTAGAAGATGCTAGGGAACGCTTCTTCCTCTCCGTAGTCATGTCAGAAAGAGCACAAATGGACATAGAAGATCAATATGTGCAGGAACTTCAGAAGCAGAAACGTCGCGCTCGTGTGTTTGAAGCGAGGCGATGGCTCTACGATCAAGATCAAATACAGCGAGAAGACGAGCATTCAGCTGAGTATGAAAAACAGACGATACCTGAACCCAGTCTGAGTGATACTAAAGCCATCTCACAGAAGAAAGATGAAGCAACATTCCAGCCTTTCGACTTTTCATCAAAGATAAGCCCTCAACGAATGCTAAACGATCCGATGAAAAAAAGCAAAAAACTTTGCGGATCATATGCCATACCTTTTGCCGATACAATCATTGAAGAACAGCTTCCTCGAGATACATATGTCGCATCGGCATCCAGGAAGTTTTATCAATTACTGGGTCTGAGTGATCTGGAAGGCGATATCATAGCAAAGGGTAGTACAACGAAGAGCTTATTCCTTCCATTCCCATCAAACACTCCCGCACTGCACGATTATAGGAATTTTGTCTCGACGCAAGCGCCATCACGAGCCTCTTACGTCATTCCGAATACACAAAAAGACTCGAGTACCCTTCCGAAACTCGTCACCAAGTCAAGCTGGAAGTATAAAGTGAAGGATCCTTTTACTGAGCCTGAGGAGAGAAATAAGAATATGGAAGATAAAGGTGCGAGATTGCCATTTTTTCGTGGTCATTTTGGCGTACGAGGATTCGGGAAGGTACATGCTTCAAAATCAGTTTGATGTTTGCAGCTGAACGCATCCATTTAGTAAAAGTAGTATTACATGAAGTCGGGATCTTTTCTCCAATTCTACTGGCCAAGTTTCTTTCATTGACCAAAGTCGTGTGTACCGTGACATAAGGTGTACGGAAGTATACAGCCGTTGCATTCGGAATTTTTGTTGTCTTTGTCGGCACAGAAACATCTGCTCAAGCAAAGGTTTACGCACTTACTTATTATTATGTGCGTTTCCGCCGCGGCACCGAGTCCGAATTACGGGACTCTAGCTTTCGCCTGAAGTTTCTTTATTACGGTAATGCACTCAATACACAGCAATATACTATGCAATTTCAAATTTGGCATCTACCACTTGTCCTTCGCAACACATACTTGCAGAGCTATTGGCAATCGCCATTGCGTCTTCGTGATGGGTCCACCGACTTCAAATAAGACAGAAACGTAGAAGATTTCAAAAAAGCCTTGGAGCACATGGGAATTTCCATGAAAATTCAAGATTTGAACACCGAAGCTGTGAGCACATATCAATGGTACTCGTACATCTGCTAACGACTCCGCAAATGAAAGATGGCTTGCTAACTCTTACCTTGCGCGACTTTGGATGACATTGAAGGGCAATGGAGATGAAGATGAAAGCCCGAAATGGATCATTCTAGACAGCTATTGATGCCAATTCGATCGAATCGATGAACTCTGTGGTAGGACGCATACTATTAGAGAAATTATTCAAGAGCTATACAATAAAGCAAAAGAAATGTACAATTTTCCCTTATTTGGATGCTTTAAGCCTATATCATTCAAGTGGGTTAGGATCAACGCTTTTCGACATTTTATTGGCCATGCGCTGCTTCAACTATCTCAGCGCAATGTCAATGATCGCTCTTTGCACTCACTGTTTATAGCTATTACGGCACCACAATGCACACCCTCATCACTGACTGTTTGATTCGTCAAATATACGACTACATTATCCAATGGGAATCACCCATTAAGAAACTTCAA
>CACSLJ010000320.1:0-28527 GCA_902706625.1 Albugo laibachii | reverse complement strand
ATGCAGCGTGTCTCTGTTGTGAGGATGCTTTTTGCTGTTTTCTTTTCAACAAGGTAGCGCTCAGGTGCGGTTCAGATAATAGCTCAACGTTCTTGTCAAGATTGATGCGTAGATACTCGGACCAGGCTTCCCATGGAGCTGCTGAACCTTTGAGGTTCTTCCATGCTGCAGCTATTTCACGGTATATCACCTCGTGGCGAAATGTTTCAGCGAGGGCTGCTTCACGGTCACTGAGAAGTACTCGATGGACAGAAGGTGAATCTGTCGAGAAGTCTGTGTTCCAATCTCGCACCAAGGACACTCGATGTCGTTTACCACCAAAAGAGTTGCTTCGTAATAAAAGACCTTCAGCCGGTGCGATTGGAATTCTCACAATCTGGTCCGTATACAGAGATGCCTCAAAAACCGTGCTAGAGATTGCGTCGGTGGCAAAACTTATCGCTCCACCGATCATACATCGTATTTGATGCAATAAGAACGCTTGTCCAGTGATATGAACCTTTACGTACGGTTCTCCATAAAAATCCTCGATCAAACTGCCTCGGCATTGATACACAGCGCGACGGTGACGAGGTAATCTTGGTCGAAATTTTGATGCTGTGTCGAATGGGCTGGTCAGATCACTATTACCGCCGAGAGAATCTGATAATGTGTCTCCATGTGCCGCCGCTGACTTGCGTTCGAGAAACTTTTGATTTTTCTTTTCGTGAAGCTTGTAAAAGTGTGAACGCGATCGCGTATAGTTGTGAAAGTCGTGTATCCCTTCGTACTGCTCGAGTGCGGATAAAAAACCCTGGACCATAACATTCATTTGCCCTCTCATTTTTTGCCGATTCTCTGTGATACAACTCGCTGACAAAAATGCTAGTGGGAGAAAATACTCGTATTCTCGTAAAGCGCACTCTGTTCGAGCATTGAAGCTATTGCAAACGCGAGTTACTGAGAAAATTCGTATATTCGGCGGTAAATTCTCATTCAGCGCTCTTGTGAGCCCACGCACGCGCCCGGTTACAGGGTCAATAACGTCTTCATTGAGTAGTAATTTTCCAGCAAACTAAAAGTACAGCGAGAAATCAATCAATTTTCCTGTGTTTGGTTCCATTGACGTACCACAATCGTACTTGCATGGACACCTTTGTCAGTTCGACTGCTACGGGACCAATCAATTTTGTTCAGATCTTGGAAATTCGACGCGCGTAGAGCTCCAATGTGGTACATCGCCTTTCGTATCTCATCTTCTATTGTTGGAACGTTCGGATTCAACTGTACACCGTGATAGTCGCTACCATTGTAACCAGCGACGATGGCAACGCGGCGCTTAACAAAGGATTCAGGTTGCGCACTCAAAATCACACTCATTCCGCTGCTTTTCCTTATCGAGCAGTGTGCGCGATACTGAGTCCTGTTGACATTCTTACAGACAATGAGTTGTAGTGAACGTGCGTGCCTCTGATGAGCGCATTTCCACTGCAAAGTATCAAATAGGCCTCTATGAAGGGATCGAGTCATCGATGCCATCGCAATGTTCGCATAATTCGCAATTCTCATCAGTAATGTTTAGTTAACTACACATCACGGACAAATCTACCGTTTATTATCAGATAAAAGCCTACTTTTTGCTCGAATGAACAATGCTAGCTAGTACTACCGGTTTGAAGATTCAAACTGGAATGGAAACCAATAATGAAAATGTCAAAGTTTTCTGCCGAATCCGCCCGCCTGTCGAGCCTGAGAAATGCAAATCCGCAGGCTCATCCGTCTTCTCTCTCTCAAGTCCTTTTTCCGTTCGAAAGTGTATCACTGTACCGAAAGCGCACGGCGTCAGTAAAACGATAAACGTACACTTAAAATCGAACCCACAGACTCCAAAAAGCTTCACATTTGATCGCATCTTCCACGAAGAGTCCTCACAGGATGAAGTGTTTCAGGCAGTTGGTGTACCGCTCACAAGATCGTGCTTGGCAGGCTATAATGGAACGATCTTTGCGTACGGCCAAACAGGTTCCGGGAAGACTTTTACAATGCAAGGACCAGAGGAATCCATATGGACGGAAGGCCAGGCCGATACATCTTTGAGAAGCTCGCCTTTGCGTGGAGTGGTACCTCGAGTCTTTGAGTATTTGTTTGATGAGAAATCGCTTTTGGATTCGACAAAAACAGACCAGCCAAATGACACGACAGAAATGGATGCATTGGAAGAGAGATTAGAACACAGATTTACGTGCTCGTTTCTGGAAATCTACAATGAGAGAGTGTTTGATCTTTTGGACGTCCGCGGGAACTCGGGAGCTTCCAATGATTTGGGAGGATTACAGCTGCGGGAAAATGGTCGAAGAGGTGTATTTGTGGAAGGATTGACTGAAAGTGTGGTTGAGAATGCCCAGGAAGCCACCGCATTGATGAAGCTGGGAGCAAGAAACCGCCATGTGGGTCAGACTCTCATGAATCGAGAGAGTTCCCGCTCACATAGCGTCTTTATCCTTCAAATACAAACGAAACAGATCAGGCAGGATGGTATCACTCGAATGAGAACGTCTCGATTCAATTTGGTCGACTTGGCAGGTTCTGAGCGACAAAGGAGCACAGAAGCGTCTGGAGATCGGCTGAAAGAAGCTGGGAACATCAATAAGTCTCTATCAGCACTTGGAAATGTTATTATGGGTCTAGTCGATAAATCAGCCGGCAAAAATCGTCATGTGCATTATCGCGACTCCAAGCTGACTTTCTTGCTGAAAGACTCACTCGGTGGGAACTCCAAGACATTCATGGTTGCGACTGTTTCTCCTGCCGGTGAATCAGCTCATGAGACATTGTCCACATTGAAATTTGCTCAACGAGCCAAATCGATTCGAAACGAAGCTGTAATCAATGAAGCGACAACAGGAAATGTTGCTGTATTACAGCAAGAAATCCAGCGTCTGAAATCTCAGTTGCAATCACATCAAGCACGCGGGAAGGAACCTTGTCGTGAAGTTGATATCTCAGTGGACAATAATATGGCTGCGCTGTCTAGCTTGGTATTGAAAACACCTGATGACCCGATATCTATCCAAGCATCAAGCACACGACTTTGCGAGTTGGAGTCTACCTTGGCACAAATCAGCGATCAATATATCGATCTTCAGAAAGCTTACGATCGATTAAAAGAAAGCAAAGGCCGCACCGAAAAACTAGTCATGTGTATGGAGCAGAAATTATCACATCAGAGATTTCTTCTTCGCCTCACAAAACATTCAGCTGACAAAGGGAAAATAGTCAAGGGACTTCACGTGCCTGAATGTATCGACGGAGAGCTCAACTATACACCATCGGTAGATGCAGTCCAGTGGCGCATCAAGTACGAAGAACTTGGAGAAGCATACGTGAGATTGTCAGAGCAATGTGACGACCAGAATGCCGCAAGTGATACGCTTGGGGGATCCTACGACCATAAAGAGCTTATCGATGAGTTTGAGAAACTTAGCAAGCTGTACGTGTCACTTTCGTGTCAGCTATCCCGCATCATCAGCGACAAACAAGAGCTACAAAACACACTGCGTGATTTGCGTGAAACGGAGGGCGCAGTTGAGTGCACGCGCGAAAGCTGCAAGCAGAAGCTGGAGAAAAAGCTCAAAGATCAAGCGTCAGAATTCAATTGCAGATTGGTTCAGGCGACGAAGTTGCAAGAAATCGTGGAACGAAAGGCAGCAACTACTTCGATGGACTTGCTTCAAAGCAAGCAAAAAGAGATGGCGCTAACAACTCAACTTTTTGAGGTGCAAAGAGTTTGCCAAGAAGCACAATTCTGTCTGCAAGAAGAGACACGCTCACGCGATACTTTGGCCGAACTGCTGCTTGCGGGGAAGAATGAGAAGACACTGTTTAAAGGACAAATAAAGCAGCTTTCTAGTTTGAAAATGGAGTGGGAAACCCGTTTTGCAAAACAAAGAGTTCTGAATCAGTTGCTGCACGAAGCCAATGAGCGTCGCTTGATTAAAATGGCACTCAGAGAACAAAATCTCAAAGAAGAAATGCAGCATTTGAAGAACAGTCTAAGCTCAGCAAGCATGGAATTAAAGTCGACTGCAAGTTCGTTCGAATCTCTGTCAAAATCAAACAGCGAAGTTTTGTCCAACTTAGAGGCCTCACAGAACAAAATGGCCGTATTAGAAGCGAAGAATGCGTATCTCACAGAACAAAATGAAAAACACGAATCATGCCTGAGACTCAAGCAATTTGAACACGAACTCACCGAAACTTATCAAACGAACAGAATCAAAGAGACCGAAGCCATGATTGAAAGGAAAACCAAGCAAATAGGAGCGATCAAGGAAAAGCTCGAGAAAGCATATGACTTTCAGTCCAGCCTTCGTGCTCGTATGTATGAGGTAGAGTGCATGTCAAAGGAAGACAATGCCGCATTACGCAAAAAGTACCAACTTTTGATGAAATATTTTCTCTCAGTGAAGAAGTCGTTGGAGTCGAAAAATGAGGAACTCTTAGAAGCCATGAACGAAAGTGACGCAAGATTGAGGCAGAGTGAAGCTTTCAAACTCAAAGTTCAGGCTCTTGAACATGAAATGGAAGATGCGAGAAGCAAAGTGGCTTCACTTTTACTAATGCGAGAAGAAGAAGCTGCTCGCCACCAACAAGCGCATGAGCTACTCATGGCACAATGTCGGCAAAGTCAAGAAGCGGAGAAGGAAACAAAATTGTTGAACGCAAAACTGAGAAGTGGAATGATCCGGATCAAAAATGAGGTTGCAAAAATTCGAACCGATTTCATGGTGGAAAGAGCCGAAATCCGCGGCAAACTTTGTGATATTCATCGCTTATATGAGCATTCTGGTGGCTACCTGACCCAAACGACAGAATGTTTGGAGCTCGAACGACGCAATTTGGAGAACATTGGATCCAAGATGAGCAGCTTTGATAGCTGTGTCGTACGAGTCGAAGATGCGCACAGAAAAGTTGCTGGTCGGATAAGTCAAATGCAAGCCGCCAGAAATGCAGCTCAGAAGCGTTCTGCTGTATTAAATGAAGAATATCACCAAGCACAAGACAAGATGCAAGAGATGGAGACATCGATCAGCACTCTCAGTGATGATAAGAATCAATTGGCTCTTGAAATGCTTTCAAAAGCAGCTCAGAATCAGCAAATTATTGGAGAGAAAAGCAGAATCATTGCTGAGATGGAAGGTGAATTGAAGGAATCACAGAGTCGTGCGGAGAAAATGATTCGAAGACTGATTGAATCGGAATCCAATCTAGCTGAAAGCACCGTAAGCTTGGAAAAACTAAAATTGGACAACACAAATTTGACGGAGAAAAACAACACATTGGTTGCTACCCACTCAGACATGATAGAAAAGCATCTTACTTTGGCAAAGGAACAGAGACGCACTGGAGAAGCTCATTGTCTTGCTCTTCAAGATGTCGATGGACACAAGTACCGACATCGTCAATTACGAGCCGAGTACTCAAACCTGCAAAATGCCGATATTATACTTCAAAAGAAACTGCACGAGATGGAGATTTCTCATCTCGCGGAAGCGAAGCACCTCAGAGACAAAGTCGAATCGCTTGAAGGTGCTATTGCCAATCATCGGATCCAATACGAACATCTCGTTGGCGAGAAAGAAGAAGAAGTTGACCAATTACGCCGTCAAGTTCAAGACTTGGAGAGGAAACTCAATGGCTCGCTGCAAGAACAGCGATTGAAGGACAATGAATTCAAGGATCGAGTGAAAGAGCTCGAAAACGATGTCTCAGCAACTAAGAAGACTTGCGATGAACAAAAACATCACATAAGCTCCTTGCTGACAAAATGTGCTGCAGTGGAGAAATTGGAGGAGGTTGTGGGCAGACTCGAGATGGAAAAGAGCAATTTGGAGATGAAGGTGGAAGAAAGCAACCAGAAGCGATATGAGTTGGATGTCTCACGGGCATGCGTGCAGAGGCTTCTACACACGGAAGAGCACAGAGCGAGATTGTCTTTGGAAGACTTGGTGTCACATCGATCCGAAATAGCGGCTCTTAATGACAAAGTGGGTGAGCTGAATGCATCAGTGAATTCGAATATGGAAAACGATGGGATTCTGAGGGGAACCATTGAAGCATTAGGCAGTCACAATGAGCGTCTCATGCAGAAGATAGAGCAAGAACAGAGAAAAAGCAGAGACAGCGGATATCACCAGACAATCGAATCACTCCGACTCACAATAGAAGACCTGCTGTCTCGGTTGATGCGTACTCATACGGGGGATGTTAAGCTCGATTTGAATGAGATATCGAAGATGGATACAGATAAAGCGAGTGTGCCCAAGCTAGGTCGACAGAACAAACAACGAGTGGGCCATCAGCACACCAAGAAAATCGAGGTTAAACAAGACAAATGCAAGAGCAATAGCAACACCGTTGCAAGAGACGCATCATCGAAAGAGAAAGCTGTGCATTCGTTGCGTATGGAAAATGCGGCTTTGCTGAAAGAGAAGAATCGATGGAAGCATGAAGCTCAAAGCTTGACAAACAAGCTGAAAGAGCTTGCAAAGGAGACCGATCAGATAGTCAGTCACCACAACAAACGGCAGAAAATCCAGCATCACATCAAAGTGAAGGAAGAGAACAATCGCTTACAAGATGTTATCCGGACGTTGACTGAAGATAAATACAGACTGCAGTGTCACCTGCAAAAGTTGCAAGGTATCTCTGGTAAGAAAGGCTCCACGCAAGCGGGCTCTGATACCAACGAAAGAGGGAAAGAAAACATTCCAATTGATGATGCTTCATCGCGAAAAGCTTCAAGTGACAACAGTACTGCATCTAGCTGCGACAGCGGCCTTGAAGAACAAGTAAGTGTTAGGCTAACAAAGAAAACGAAAAGAGTTTGATCCTTACTTATGTGAATAAATGAGACATTGTAAACACACGTAAGATCAAGCTATTCAGCAGCTGTGATATACTAAGCTTTCGATATTACTCGACACACAATTCCCTTGGCAATAGATGCGGATGACGACCATCCAAAAGCTGCAAAGTCAAAAGTTGGTAACGTTATGCCCATAGAATGAACTAGCTCTCTCGAGGCTGTAAGCCGATAGAATACGCATTGCCCATATCCTTCTATTCGCTCGAGGTTTCTTGGATGCTCTATTATTTTCATCAGGGGTTATGTTCATTAAGGGCTGCACATCTCTACCGGGGCCGGAGATCGCAGTAGGTTGAATGAGGTGAGGCTAACCTTGGCCGAGATATGTGCAATGAATCCAGCGATATCTCATCAGCAGGTTGCACTTATCCAGCGAAATAAAAAGCTCACTACTGACACTGCAATCATGTGATCTGCAAAGGCTACCACGGCTTTTTGGGAATCACCCCCGCTCACTGGCAACGTGCTTGTAGCCTATAACTGTTTTGTAGCCTAGACGTAGGAGAACAGACATGGGAGGAGCGGATGCATGTATAACGATTCAATGATATTCAATGAGGGTTGGATTGAAACTGAGCTACCTACGTCCGTGAGATCGAATGGTTGGGGCTGTCACAGAACGGGAAAGTCTATATTGCCCAGGCTCAATGTACTTAGCGCATATAGTTGAGAGAGCACAGACACAATGCAACCGATTCGGATGGTCCAAAGGAATGTAAAATCATAAAGGCTGATCATTAGAAGATTGGCTCTCAAAATGTCCTCCTCAGTGATGAGATCAATGAGACGACGCATCCTCGGTTTTGTTGCTGCAAATCCCTTTACAAGGACTAATACAATTCGTTCAACTCGGATAGAACTTGCAGCACACAAAGACGGGTACCTTCATGACGTAGAAACAAAAAGTAGAGAGATGGAAGCAAGTAAGTAATATGTCTGGAAACATGCATCTTGAAATCCGATTGCTGCGGACCCAGATCCCATGTAAGCACATAATACCTCCGATCGGCTAAAGAGGGATTCGAGCAAGCTGCACGTGTGAATGCTGTCAAACATATACGAAGCTAAAAAACACTGTGCATTGCTTTTTATATGGAATACCAATCTGTATCTCGCACGTATCCCGGGAAAGCATTTCGTTGCTGAAATATGACGCAAAGCTATTGCATACAGAGAAGTAAAGGAGTACCAGGACAAACTATACTGTCAGAAAAAAATGTCCGTTTGGACCTGTATGCTGTTTTCAAATTTAATCGTTAGTTCATTCTACAATGCGGATTATCACTATCAACTTCTACACAATTGTTTCCTGGGAATTCCTGCTGCACGGAGCGAGATGCAGCCAATATCGTGCATGGAATACATCGCGATAGACGGACGAAAAGCTGGAAAAAGGATCATGATTTAAATTGGTACAGAAGACAGAGATTCCTGCAATACATTTGTTCGTAAGAAAGGGATTACTTGCATGCGAGAAATGTCACACGTACTCGGAAACTGCCAAGCGAGACGCTGGACACCGGCTGCAGAACTAAACAATGCAACATAGTATATGTCGGATTCTTGAATGTGATATTGTGTCACGAGACGCTGAACAACAGCACAAACTTCTTCTCCGGTTACACAGTCAAGATCGAGCAAAAAGTATTGAACACCTTTAATGATGTCCAAGTCAAATTGAATAATGCATGTAGGTGCGACGCTATTATCACGGCACGCATCCCAAAGGGTTAATGAGACAGATCCAACTTTCGACCATGGATATAATTGAGAGAATGCGCGCAACATAAGGTCTTCGTCGACTTTCCGACGCATCATGATTCCACAAATATTTTGATCCTCCCACTCAGATGCATAGAGCTGAACACCAGAATTAGCTGTACAGAATGAACGCGAAACATACGCAACGGCCTCTTCGATCAAAAGACGAACAAGGCGATCCACAAGATGCCGAAACTTTAACGAGCTGACTCGTTGATCGTTCAGCATGTGCAAGATATTCCTAATGGGCACCGAATGCGAGTCCATCTGAAACAATCGCGGCTGTCTTTCTTGCATTGTCTCGGATTGCAATGATTCCGATGGCGTATGTATGGGCGAATGCAATCGATTCTCGTCGGGTGTGGTGCGATCAGTGACTTCTTTTTGCGATTTGTATTTTTTGTAAAGATTGCAAATTGCAGCTCTGCTCACAGCATACTCGTTTGCTAAATAGGCTTGTTTCTCTCCATCCTTGATGCGAGTAATGATATCTGAACGCTCTGCTTTGGTCAAGTAACGTGATTTTCGCCGTCGTGAGGAGTTACGACTTCGACACACCAAACGGTCATCATTCTCGGCTACCGGGATCGTGGGGGAATGTGCATTATGATCTTGATAGCCGGCAATATTGGTACTTTCCGAAAACGTAGGTCGAGACTGATAATAGAGTGTTTCGGACTCAATGTCAATCACCTGAGACTGGAAGCACCTCTGACAACTGGGTTGCGGCAAGTGGAGGTCTATTTCGCCGTGTCTCATGCTCTGTTGAGCCGAGGATACCGAGTGTAAAGTCTTATGCCTTCTACGATCCTCACTGGTATTCCTCATAGCTTTGCGAGGAAAAGGTTCAAGTGGTGTTACCACTAGATGTGTATTCATTTGTCATGGATTGAAGATGCGACGATCGCTTTTTCGAAGTAAACGATGTAAATTGAAACATGTTGACCCGGATCTTACACGAAGAGTACGCACAAAACGAGACAATCTTCAGCAAGAAAAATGGCATAATCATATGAGATATACCCGGGTATTGAATATTCGAAATTACGATCTCACGGGAAAGCAATCGTAGACAGCTTGTGACTTGCGCTACGTTTTGCGATTCATGATGTTTCGAAGGTTTTGACAACGCATCCAGTCAGACGCAAAAAAGAACATAAACAAAATTATACCTCTGCGACAAATTTCCCACGTGAAAGCGTAGACATAGAGCAACCCTGCATCACTATTGATGCGCTTTCTTCGAATCCACCAAGAAAAAGACCTCGATTATTACATGGTCATGATTAAATGCCGTTTACAGTACACATCTATATGTGGATTTGTATTGAATACGACCCATTATTGCAAGAAACTGTTTACGAAACTAGCGCTACGTACGAAAGTATGGAAACCAAATCGTTTATTGGTATTGCCACTTGTCTCAGCGTGTTGCTGAGCCTGGATGTGCACATTCTGAATGTATTTACGGTAGCAAGCTTCTGCAATATCCACAAGTCTTCCAGACATACATGGAACCGCCGTAGCGTCTAATAATCTGATATTACACATTTTACTCTGTCGCGAGTTAACGCTGTCATCATAAGCGTTGAAAAGTTAAATGCATCCGTCATACAACGAAACATAAAGCCAGTGTAATGGCTCCATCAGCTCATGTCGCAGTCCTCTAGTTTCCAGAAGCTACGAATCTGCGTACTTGATGAAGCCACCATACTCAATGCGATAACGCAAGCTCGTCATAACCTGTAACAAACAATAAAGTCCACGTCAGGTGTGTCATGATGGCCCTAATTATACCTGTCTATTTGCTGCGTATGAAGTGTTCCCAAGAAAAATGGGTTTTGATTGGTACGTTCAGATGATGTCAGCAGCTGCCAACACAACAGCATGCTCGACCTCGAGGGCACGTTCCTGCTAACATTACAGACTGAGTAATACATTGATTGTCACATTATTACACAAGCGATTAAATGGTTAGATCGAACACGTCGCAACGGAATGGTGCAGAGCGGGAACGACGAGTGGGTCGTCTCCCTATGACTCTCCCTCCTTCATCGTCAGGTACTCGCAGACCTCTAGTCAAAGACTCGGCACCGTACGCTGCCGCAAAGAAAACAGCTCGATCGCGTCCCTTACCTGAAAATTCACATCACAGTACGCGATTCAAATCGTTCCAGGAACCCGATAGAAAAGAACACAATTCTTCGAACAAGCGTCCACGGATTCGGTTCTCCCCGCCGGACGATGCAAACACGATAACGCAAATAGGTACGAAAGTCGGCTATCTCAAACGTCGAAGTGAAGAATTAGACACAGAAGACGATGAGCAAGAAGAGTGGGAGTGGTTCTATTGCGTATTACGTCCGACCACATATCTGTATTGCTATCGCTCGAAGGAAGATGCTTCTCCGTGTGGAGTAATTGATTTGGAGTATTTGAGACGTATTGAACGCCGAGCTGACGTTATTGACCGTCAGAGCAAACAATCGTTTGTCGGAACAAGCAAGCAGAGCTTTTGCATAGGACTCTCCCCGGAAGATGAGCGGCTCACAGACGATATTTTCGATCATTTCCAAGAGCAGGAAAATGAGCAGGTTGATATTGTCATTGACGTAAACGAAGCAGGTGAAGCTAATGAATGGATGGAAGCGATACGTAATCATCGATTTGATGGTGCTTCCCAGCATAGCAACAATGAAGAGAGTTTACAGGCTCTGCGGGAACAATTGGACATAGCGATTCAAGAAAAGCAAGAGGCAATAGAAATGGGGGAGCAGTGTGCAACGGAAGCCGAGGAAGCGATGGATGAGCTGCAGCAAGGAGTGGAGTCAATCGCTGATGAAGCAGAAGATTTGCTGGAAAGATGCCGCCAAACATTGGAAAGTGTGACAGGAACAGATTGTATACGCCTCTCATCGGGCATTCGGAAGGAAAAAGGGGCGGCCGAGAGTTTGTTTGCAGCATTCCACCTGATGGAGCAGATGTTTGACACCACAACAAATGAGATTCAGCAGCAGGAGGAATTACTCGTGCAAATGCGTGGTCAAGAAGAGCAGTTGACGGAGCAATTACGGGAGCATACGCTTCGTGGGAGGAATTCTGCACGTTGGCGGCAGCAAGAAGAGAAACTGACCGCCACAGTAAGCGTTAAAGAAGCGGAGATAGAAAAAGCACAACAGGATATCGAAGAACTGTCCGAGGAGCTGCAGAAATGTCAAGAGGAATTACAAGAACAGCAGCGTGTGGTATCCCAACTCCAGCAGAGCTCTTCGGCAGATCCAAAGTCAAAGAGTTTTTTTGGCTCTAAACGAATCACTCGCACTCGTTCCATTTCGAAGAAAGCAATTTCCTCAAAGGATCAAACTCAATTTCAAGACGAAGAGGAAGACAATGAGCCGATAGACGCCCCGACTCCCATCCGTAGAGTGAACTCATCAAAATTTGTTCGCGGGGGTCATTCTCAGGTAAAGTCGAGCAAAGCCACTCAACAAGCCGAAGATTTTGACGTAGATGAGGAAAGAAGTACCGCTGACTTTGAGCAGGACTGTGCCTCCAAATCTCGAAACTCTCCGCTTACTAGCGCAATGAACATTGTTAGAAAACGAGTAGCAAGCAGAGCTCAACCGAAAAGTGGTGCAAGTACGCGCTCCCGGAACTCGGAAGATACCGCATCAGCTTCCTCAGAGGAGGAACTTGCTCCAAAAGGTTGGACAAGATTAGAAAGCAGGCGATATCCTGGAGAATATTACTATCAGAACAACAAAACGGGAGAAAACAGCTGGGTGCATCCGGACAAGAAGGACAAGACAAGTTTGAATTCATCGAAATCAGTGCCTCATAGTCGTACCCAGAAACGCGCCCACCAGAATCCATCTGCACGAAGCGATTCAACCAATCGAGTACGCGCCAAGCCTGTGCAATCCGTGATTAATTTGGAAGACTCTCCTTTTGTCACGCGCAAGAAGAGCATAAATCCATCAAAATCTGAACCACCGCGAAGTAAATCTAAACGCTGTCCAATTGAACCGGACATTTCGCCGGCTGAAAAAGACGATGCAGAGTCGTTAAAGGAGCAATCAAAGTCGCGTAGTTATAAGTGGTCTCTTCCCAAGAAGCCGAATCTGGTAAAGTCGCTCACAAGCAGTCGAAAGTTACCATCGTGGAAAGGAATGAAGAAGAAGAAGGCTGTTCCCAGTCCACAGGAAACATTTGAGAATGAAAATTATGACGATATCGATGGCCGCCACGAATTTTAGAGTTATTGCCTTTATAGATGCGTGCACTGTCATAAGTAATATATATTTAATTGTCCTTTGTTGTTTGGAAAATCAAGGTCGGCAAGCATGGGGGAAATGGAAAAGTTCCCGTATCCAAGACATACATGGTCGCCCGCTGGTGGCTGGTGGCACGAAGTACCTAACTGGAAATCAAGACTGGGAGTTGCGATGGTCACCATTGCCGTTGTGATATCGCCTCTAGCGCTCTATTCCAAGAGAAATCACGTTAAAGTTCCTACCAATAAGCGTTACTTTGAAGAAGAGAAGTAAGCGACACGGAACACCAATGGAGCGTAATGTGCATCATTCTGATAGTATTCAGATCAAGCATACATATAAGCGCAATTGATTTCTATTTTACATGCACTCAGTCTCTCACAAGTCTTGATAACACGTTTCGTCACCAGAAGGACGAGCGTGTTGCACGTATGAAATCTTGATAGATGACAACGCATATCGCAATTACGAGCAACACAATCACACTCCATAAGATAACGTGATTTTTCAAGATTCGGCGCGTCATTAGCTTGAGTAGCTTCCGAGTATCTCGTGTGACATCTTGCGTTTCTCGAACCTACAAACGCCACAAAAGTTTGTTCTCAGGACTAGTATCGAAATAAGAGCTGGATGCTAACCTTTTGATGTGCTGAGAGTAGACTCTCACGTTGTTGTGATAGCGAATCCAAAACAGAAACTCCTATAGTTATGTGGTGAGATCGATGCAAACTTTGTCGCAAAGTTGATGCTTGCTACCAATTTGCTCCGTTTCAGCAACTAAACGCCGAGATTGATCCAGCTGTGTCGATGATCTAAAGTCCATAATAACTATGAATTCGACTGCTTCAGGTGATAGTTCTGCTACCGTTGTAGTCGATGTGTGCTGCTTTGAACGCGTTCATAAAGAGCGTCCTGTTGCAAAGATAAGTGAAAGTGTCGAAAATCTTCATCACGTTAGAAAAGATAAATGCATACCGGGCCTTTCCTAGAAGATGAAGATAGCGCTTTGTTTTCTCTGGCCCTCAGCTTGGCCCTCTCATAGTCTCGAATCATTCCATCCATTTCGTTTCGGTATACAGACAACTATTGATTGGATTTCTGCTCAACGTTTACTGCTGTCAACTTCACAAATGACACACCTTGCCTTGCATTTGGTTGCGTAATTGGGCCGGCTTGCCGCGCAACTCAACGCTCATCAATTTCAACTACATAAAGAATAATTCAATTATCGACAAATAAGTCACGAATGATTTTGCTTCGCACGCATCGCTTCACTTCTGTTATGGCCGCTTCAACTTGCTGAATTTCGCTTGTGACAGAACCTGTATGATTCTCTTAGCGTCTGAGCAAAACAAAGTGAACTGAGAACGAACTACCATTGTTTTGCAGAATAATGTGAATATTATTATTGATAGCAAGTTTGTTTTGCACAAAGTCTTCTTCCAAAGTGCTAAATGTTTCCGAGGAAATTGCCTCGGTCGAAATGAAAGACCCGTTCATCACTTACTTTAATTAATGTACACCTATACGCTATTCTGGTTTACCGTTGGAAGGAAAAACTGGCATTAACCATTGAAATTGTTAGAGTCTGATTGTGTAGAGAAATCATTGCTGATGCTTGGTTTGTCTAATATGTGCAAATGTATTCAAATCTCGTTGTCGAACTTTCCTACTTTGCGTGAACGTTTTTTAAGCGATGTTGTCCAAACGCCCTTGGTTGTTCTTGATAGCGCATGCGAACAGTTTGATGTACTGGGAAAGTTAAAACTTACTACGAGGGTAATATCACAGTACCCACATTTCAATGTGTATTTTTTAGGACTCCAGCAGATCATTGCATCATTGGCTGCATGCAATCAAGTCGATCACTAATCATGGATGCACACTGCAACAAGTCATTTTTTTGCAGAGACGTCCACAGTCCCGTCAGACGCAATAAAGTTGATATTGAGCTAAAGAAACGAGACGAAGAGAATACAAAACAAATCATGCGAATTCTGTCTGTACACAAATCAACGACAGGCGATTCCAAAGTATTCCTCTCATCACTGTCGGCTATTTCCGGCGGTTCTTCTTGTTGGGAAGACTACCAGATGCCATGCATACAGCAAGCAGACACACAATCTGCATCTCAACACGATATTTTTGCGAACGCGGCCATCAAAAGCTCATCAGGCCGATCGATGGACTCAATTAAATTCCTCCTCATTGAAGTGAGGTGCTCGGTAGCCGCTATAATTCGCACAAGGAGCGCTGTTAAAAAGGATTATTATGGCCGTACTTGTGTAATTGACTGCTTGCGTGCTTCCTTCATATCTTACTCATGCCTGAGAGATCATTCCGTATAGGGCGCGGCTATTGCCACAGACAGGTAGCATTGGATTGGCTAATATTTAAGAAAAATGGTATGATTGATTGATTGCATGTTCTATCTCAGTTCTCACAGCATTTGATACTGCGTTGAACAAAATAATTACACCATTACACACTCAATATCAAAATTTCCTTGTTCTATATCAAATTTGACACAGTCTATATCAATACCTTCGCAATTTAAGACCCATTAAGAATAATAACTTGTCCAATATGTTAAAAGAAAACTACAGTTTTGCATTCGCAAATTTACTCTCCCACAGGCATGTTAAGTCTGAGCAATATTCTTGCCACTCTCAATAAAGAGCGCACTGCAACAAATGATTATTTTATTATATTAAGGTTTAGAAGGTTTTGATATAGACTGTGTCAAATTTGATATAGAACAAGGAAATTTTGATATTGAGTGTGTAATGGTGCGTAGAGTAAAGCTCACCGATTAGTATCCTTGAAGGACACTTCGGCGTGGCTAAGATAAAGCAAACTTTTTTTCTCTCAACTAAACCCAGGCATCCTACTAAATTTCAACACTGCCTTTTCTTTTCTTGCACTTCTTAGTGTCTGAACGGTGTCCTTGTTCGCCACAAGCTCGACATGAGCGGTTATGCGGCTTCGGGGTGACTTCCGCATACTCAAACCCTGACAAATCGCGCCGCATCGATACGATATGCTGGCGTGGCCTTCCCTTCGAGCGCACAATTCCTGGCTATTGCAGAATTTTTTTGAGTTTGCTGAGATAGTCTGTGAAGGTCGTCGAGTGTCGCAATCTGCTGATGTTCTGGTAAGGCCCCGAAACCCAAGAATCGAGCATGATGAGTGAATTTGAGGCCGCCGATACGTTCGGACACGGCAAAAATGTACACCATCAACAAACGCATCTACAATGTGTCAAAGCAACGCCGGTACAAAGATTCACCGCCTCGGAAGAGACGCTATTTGCATGAGCGACTTGGCAAAATTTTACGAAAGGAGTTGTGCATTGGTTAAACTTTGATGCCTTACTCTTGCTCCGATTTAACGAAGGTCGTACTGAAGCTGATATTAAAACCGAACTGTCAAAACTGGAGTTCCCTACTACGCACTGTGCAAGTCTTGAGCTTGTCTTGGTTCAGCATTGTTATGAAGATTACAACGCGTACTTTTATTCGTCATCAATTGATGACTAGCTTACTGTCTACAAGCGAGCGCTGAGCATTATGGATAACGTTCGAGATGGACGTAGTTCATGTGTCGTAGCTCGTGCTCGGTACTTTCGTGTGCCAGAATGTCAGAAGTGCCTAGGGTCCTATATCACCAAAGATGTAGCTGAGCTCATGATGCAGAACTCCTCTTGAATGTCGAAGACGTCCAATCGAAGGCAAAGCTCTCAAGCTGCATCACCACTTTTGCTCGAACAGCCTGCGAGATGTTTCATTATATTCCGAATGAAATATGCGAATACAAAGCATTCAAGCCAAATCTAGCCACAAGACCGGATCGGACGGAATTTTTTTAAAAGGTTCAATTGCTTAAAGCCGGGAACCTTTGAACGGTCCCCACGATACGTCAGCCGGCATGTGGCCTCCTACCGTTGTGGTTCAATATGAAGCGACAAACGAGTGCTTGGCATGTCTTATCCTTGTTCATGAGGTGCTACTGGTATCAGTTAAAAGCAGCCATGTCTGGATGATCGAAAGCCAAGAAGAGGTGAAGTGTGAATGCCGTACAGAAACAGTCAAAAGGTTTTAGCCTCTTAAAATTCATTCGCTACAACAAATACTCTTCTCGGATATACACCAGCTCATACCGCTTGGTTCTTCCGAGAGGATGCCACCGTTGGAAACCTCCCGTCAGAAACTGTAAAGAAGAAGGCGTAAAAGAAAAGTGAACCACTCACACTTAGTTGTCAATAAAACGCATCACAAGCTTTTCCGTTCACTATGCACGCAAAAGGGCTACCTTTAAGTTGATTAATCTTATGATACACTAATTTGACCCTTGCAATGCGCTTAATCTACAGATATGCAGACAAATCCCTCAAATTGATACATCAAAATCGCACCAAGTTTGTATTCGGTTTTAGAGGGAAAAAGAGATTAAGGTATCATTTTGCACAGGAAGTGAGTACTTTTCCGTCGCAGAAGTTACATTTCACTGGCGAGTCCACCAGGAAGGAAATCACTTATCCAAGCCAATAAACACTACCGTCACTATAAATCCGCTGAACTCCTCCACACCCCTTTACACGCATGTATATGGGCGCGCGTATTGATAATAAAGTCAAAGTATATTAGCTATGATGCTTACTACAACTTTAAAGATTGAGACATATTCTATCTAGTCTCTCCACTAGGTCGTACACATCGTCATCCAAGATTCCTGTATGGCGCCAGCAATTAGTGACAGTCGATATTGTTACCATTTCCCAGGCATCTCGTGCTCAACGGATTGCTTCCAGCACATCCACTAGGCGCATCAACTCGATTTCTTCCTGCATACTTTGGCTATCGACGTCGTTTAAACACTGCAGCAAGGCGTAAAAGCGCTCGATGACGCGGCGATTTTGGAACTTGCTGATCTATAACTTGAACTGAGGGATGATGCCAGCGTCCTGTGGCTGCAGATAGAACGTCGTGTTCTGCGGAAGCATGTGAACTGTTACGTTGGAAAGTGGAACGTCGAGGCAATGAGACGACACGTTGTCAAGAAGAAAAAGCACGTTTGCTCGGTTGTCATCCCGCCTTTTGGAGTTATGCTGTAGTCGACGTAAAGCTCGGAAGTGCTCTTCTCTCGGAAACACCGTGGCTGGCGACTCTCTCCGACGAAGAACAGCGGAAGCTTGAGAGAGCCGTCTGCCTTACACGCAACGGCAAATGCCATGCGCTTCTTTATGTTATTTCGTCCTGAATATCGTGCGGCTGAGATGGATCGGCTTGGTGCCGTGCAGTAGAATTACGTCATTTCATCCTTGCTGAATATATCACGGCGTGCGTAGCTGCTTGTGATGCGTCGCAAGTCACACCGACCTATTTCTTCGTCAGCAATCCTGACTGAGGAAGCTTCTCTGTGCGTGATGTTAGATGAATGCCTGCGGCGCTTCTGCAAGCGAGAAATCCAGAAATTGGAAAATGTCAAAACCGAAAGGTCGTTAAGTGGCGACAATGCTACCTCAGTAATCAATAGCTCTCGAATTGCGTCTGCTTTCTCGCGAAATGTTGCGCCTGTGACGATTGGGATCTTTCATCTCTCGAGCTCGCGAATCCACCACAGCAGCTTTTGTTCGAGATGTGGTGACACAATTGATCGGTTCGACTTGTGCGATGGATTCAAGCTGTCGTCTTTTGCTGCTTTCAGGACACGGCGGATCGTTATTTTGATGGTTGGAACTCTGAGCATAAAAGCGACAATTGTCCATTCATTGAGCTGATGCTGAGTCATGTCAGGATTTGCTCTGTGGTGCACGTGGAACTGTTTTTTTCTTGCATGCTAGTGAGGCATGCGTTCTGTATGTCCGTCTAGGATTTAATTTGCGCGCCAGTCAAATTCAAAAAAGTCAGAAAAATAGGCACTATACATAATTATCGTTTTTGAAGGGGTATGGGATAGTAGTGATGTCTTAATTTTAGGGCTTTGTCTGCACAGTAGTACTATTTACCATAATACTATCCAATCAAATGCTACCGTCTGTCGCAATAGCCGCATCCTCCCGTAAATATTGCAATTACAGATATACCTCACTTTAATCACACCCATAATACTTTATATGCTGCAAGAATTGGTACATTTCAAAATAATTAATTTTCACAAGGTTCTCGAACCCAAATCCAAAAAGTGGCGCGTAACGCAGCTTCGGCGCACTTGAACTCCAGCTAAGCACTTCGCACCTGACCCCTAAGTCTCAATATGGTCACGAAGACTGTCCGCGTTAAAACGACCACTCAGCAACGCCAACAGATTGTCGCGATGGCGACGAAAGAGCCAACATGGAGTCATGCAGCGCTCGCCAATTGGGCAACAGCCCAATTCAAACTCGGCTTGCCCATTGACAGGAAAACGATCAGCAAAACACTTAAGAGAGCTAATAAAATCAGCTCTATCAGCGGCTACCATCTGAAGAGATCAAGGACGACGTCTACGCCTTTTCCTGAGGTGGAAGCAGCACTGCTGTGCTGGATTGACAAGATCAACGCAAGCAAAATGTCTTTGACGCAAAGCATGGTCCGAGAGGAAGCAAGTCGCATCGCTCAAAGACAACAGATTGATCTGAGCAGCCTCATCTTTTTCAACGGATAGCTTGCAATATTTCAGGAGAGACATTGTGTCAAGTCAAGGTTCGACCACGGTGAAGCAGGATCATGCAATCCTGTCGCTGTTGTACGAGGTCGGATCGCGTGTCAAGAAGCTATCAGATGCTATGCGAAGCGTGACGTGTATAATCTTGACTTAACCGCACTCATCTACTGCGCACACTCACGACGAAGTATTGGACGTAAAGGGTCTAAAAAAGGTGCAAATGACGTTCTGGATATGCGATGTGCAGTCTTTAACATCGTGAGGTACTATGCTTAGGGCGCAAATTGAACAAGTAGAGAGGGACTGTGCTGCTGACAACGAATGCCAATGGAACCGACAAGCTGCCGCTGTATTTTATTGGAAAATCGAGGAACCCAAGGTGCTTTTCACGGCGACTGGCATCGTATTACGGTCTCTTACTCTGCAAGCGCAAAGGCCTAGACGCGGTCGGACCTGTTCAGTGCGTGGCTTCGTTCACAAGACGAGATATTCGGCAAGCATGGTCGCCACGTTCTACTGCTCATGGATAACGCACCGTCTCACAAGACTGACGGCCTCAAATTGAGCAACATCAAAATCGACAAGCTTGCGCCGAACACAACGGCGTTCTACCAGCCCCTCGATGCCGGTATTATTCACGCAGTCAAGACTCGCTTCAGACAAGTGCGATACAATTACGTGGTCAACGTCATGGTTTCGAGCACAGCGGATTCCTACAAAGTCGACATACTCACAGGTATGCAATGGGCTACTGCTGCTTGGCGTGATATGAGTGAGGAGGCGATTCTCAACTGCTGGAAGCACTTTCGTGTGCATCCAGCTCCTGGACTACATGAAGTTGAAGCGCAAGACCTCGAGTACACGTTCCACATTGAATCTGACCGCGATGCAAACTCGTTGTGCTTGATGCTGGATGCGGTTCACCTCTGTAATCCAACGGCTTTGTCTTTCTTGCTTATGTGAAGAAATATAGCTGCTGAAAAGTGAGTGCGAGATGTGATGATTTGATTTGGCAACAACGCAAAATGTACTCTACCAAAGGTGTACAAAAAGGTTTCACCCCACACTTACACCTACTACTAGACCCGCCGCGGGGTGAGAAAGTGTCCCCATGCTAAACTTACGCCCCTATAGGCACAAAAAAAAATCGTCAGCATTTTGACGCTTAACCAATGTTCACAAAAGTAATTTGCGATCTTTCGACCAATTGAATAGATTGGAAAGGCAAACGCAATCTACTTGTATCGAAAATTTGCTGTCTGTAACTACTTACTTGGTTACGTCCTCGATATCAATTTTGCACAGCGATTTACATAATACCAACACGTTAGACGATATTATTGGCCAAAATAGTTACCTGTTGGTTTTTATATTCTCGCGAATTTCGATCGGTACCATGGTGTGACTAGTGTGTGGGGTATTACTGTATCTTGCCAAATGAAACCACTTTCAAGAACTTACGAATTCATCGTAATCAACTTGATGCACTCGCAATTCCAAATTATCCACACCAAATTGCCGAGACCTGCACTCGTCAGCTGTCATCAACTCTCTCACTCGATCGTTTTTTATGCCTTTACATTGCTTTTATCGTGCTTTTTTTATTAGTCCATAATTGTTACTATTGCTCATAAGCTTCTGTATCGAGCTCTTAGATTGGCAGAAGGCCAGGTATTACAATCACAATGATGATCTAGAACATACATTGGAGCATTGCTCATATGTTAAAATATTAGAAGGCTTGCATGATCTAGATCATAAGCAGTAGATAAAGCGTTAGCGAAAGAGTCAACGCGTACATACGGGGTAAAACTTCTCATCACAAAGCAGTGTTCTAGAGAATTGTTTTGTAGTGAGGAGATTTGCCCGTTGTATACTCAGATCTACAATTCCTTACTGTAGAAATAGACCAAGCAAAGCTTGCGAGCTTGACTGAAAGAGTGATGGGTTTTGACGAAATTGCGCTATTGGGTGACTTTATCAGGGATGCGATATTGCCAACAGGAATGATTTCTACGAGTGCCCTTCAGAAGGCTTTACTATAAGCAGGCATTCAAGTTCAGCTTAAGGCCAATAGCATCGTTTTATTATGATCTAAGCTCAAATTGCGCACAGAAAGTAGAGTAGTATAACCGTGATGTGTGCTAATTACTTTACGCAAACTGCTGCATTTAGCCACGTATTTATTCTCTCGTTTTTTCATTGGCTGATACCAATCAAAAGCGATGAACTCTTGAACGTGAAATGTTTGCTGGTAGAAGAATGACCAAAGGTAGTGACCACCATTACTATTCAAGGTTTTTAGCGCTTTTAATCGTTGAAGTGTATTTTTTATCATGCTGTAGTCACCTCAACAGAACTAATAGTGATTGATGAAAGCTCTTCTACATCGGATGATTTGGAGGCTGAGGGAGGAGCTGAATCAAATCAAAATGAGCAGTTAGGAAGGGCTTTTAGTTCCATTAAAAAAGGTATTCGTAACAGAGGCTCAACGAAAACTTTCAATCACAAGAAGGGGCGTAAAAGAGGGCACGATTCTGCTACAAAAGAATATTCAGTCGAGGATTCTGACCGCCCAAATCGGACCAAAATACGTCGTCTTGATTTGAATTACCAAAGTGTGAAATGCAAAGCGAGACCTCTTCATCAGTTAAAAAAAATAGAGGAAAATCAAAAAATTCAGAGGGGCAGAAAAAAATTGATAACCTCAGGCGTAGATGAAAGTGAGGACAGCTTGAGTATGCAACCTTATAAGCATTCGTCACATTCCTTGAAAAAACCCGAGACCGTCGGTGCATTGATTGAAGCGTCACCGGTGAAGAAAAGAAAGGCCAGAAATCATCTTCAAAGTGGCGGTGAAGAAAACAGCGGATTTCGGTCGCTTTTTTGGTACATGAATCCGAGTGAACTTCTTTCGTTCGAAGAATTACAAGCTCAGGAGAGAGAGCTTTCTCGATTCAAGATGAGGAGACGATCGCGTGCCCCCGCCTCACAAGCTAGAAGGTTGTCATCACGACCGATTCCTGGAGCAACAAATGTGCATGAAACAGTTGAAATGGGGGCTGCTCGCGGTTTTGAGCTTGAAGATCGGTGTGTATCACTTGTGACTGTCGATGACAGCTTTGTAGAAGGGAAAAGCCCATTTCCCGCGGTACCTCATGGTACAGCTTGGCGTAAACTATGCTTTTCCACTGCGCCACGAAATCTGCTTTTGGAAGGGAATGGTAACTCTCAAATGAGACCGTTCCAGCTCGATACGAACCATAGCCTTGCGTTCTACGACATTTCAGGGATAGTGTCGTACAAATGCAAGCTAGGAGTAGCTGCAGCGCTGGAGCTCATACAAGATGAAATCATACCTCAAGTAGTAATTGTATGTGCACATAGGAAATGTCCACTGCAATTTGAACCCGAATTTGATTACCTCGATAGGAAACCAAAAGCACAAAAGTGGATCCGCGTGTCAACCAGACCGTCTCGAAGATTTTCAAAAAGTTGCATGTTTGCCACCGAAAACAAGCCGAACATATCATCACTTCAGTACGAGAAAAGGTGAAGAAGTATAAGCAAGAATTAGCCACGTTTCGTCAACAAGAAGGATGTGGCGTTGCAAGTAAGGAAAGCTTTGAACGTAGCAAATCGTCCAACTCACGTCGTCTGACTAAAGCTCAGTTTTGTGTCCAAATTTAGATATCAAGTGTCCCGTGGAGACTCATATTGCGCAGAAGCGACTTGGACAACTATCTCAAAATCACGACCAGTCTCTACACATCAGTAATTTTTGTATTTGTCGTGATGAAGATGAAGAAAATCTATCTGAAGAACACGTGAAAGAAGCCAATGTCATTTCAAGGGCAACCACTGTTTTACATCATCAAATTGGCTACATGCCCAAATGGAACACATACGTAGGGATCCGAGACAACTTCCTTCAGGAAGATGATCCAATCTTGCGCTACGTTCCCTATGTGGACGACAAGACCACACAAGTGCCGATCATTGCATCATTCTATGAGGGTACAACGATCAAAGCGAGTAGGACATTTACGAAACCAGTTGTAGCTGATAGCGATGATGATTCAATTGTGGACAACTTAATATCCCTTTCTACCATAGAGCCTAGTGATACTATAGACGCAGATCAAGTTACTCCGGTGGAAAAAGCAAATTTGAAAGAAATTATACCTTCGGCCATAGAAAATGAAATAATGGAGTGCTTGCTCAAAATGGTCATTGCGGAATGCAGCGATACAAAACTTGCCTCGGCTCTTAATACGTTGAGAGCTGGTTATGGGTTTATCAAACCGGAAAGGGATTTTCAGAACCTACTACAACGGGAGATGGCGAAAGCGAACTCTCACGAGGCAATGGCCAAAATTCGGAAGGTGCTTAAAAGGAAGAGAAAAAGCAAGGCGTCAATTCATTTGCGCCGACTAGTAAAACTACAACCATCATTGTGTCATCGCACTGCAAGGATGAGTGTTCGCTTGGCATTGCAGGCACCAACCTCCTCGATATATTCAAATTACGCCGATTCCCCGGAAAATGGTGGCCTTCGAAATGAATCGGATTACAGCGCTCTTGTGGCATGTTACCGCGATCTCTTTTGTCGGCGCTGCTTTATATACGATTGTGGAAAACACGGGATAGAGCACCCTTTACCTTCACAACGCACTGATCCAGTGCAACCATTTCTTGGTAACTTCATGAATGGACAAACTTCAACTAAATTATCAGTCGCAATCCTAGAAGACTCAGATTCTAGCAAAAGCGATTCAAAAGAAAGTGATTCTGATGTGCAAAATAATGACTTGAAAGTCAGCTGTCAATTAGAAACCGATTCCAGTGAACAAGATGAAGAGTTCGAAGCGGAACAGTCCGAAGCGCAACGTCGTCGATCAAATAGAACCCAGACACAAATAGTATCAAGAGCATCTGCTGGGTTAGCTCTGCAAAATAAGCAGATTAAACTACGTCTCAAACGACACCACAGGGGGCGAGCAAAGCAGAAAGGAGTAGAGGATTCTATGAGTGAGTATCTGGATCGGGCATTCTTACTTGGGGAGATTGCTCCCACTGCCCATGCTCTGTTGGATCCGAAGACTCCATGCAGTGACGGATGTTATATTGGCAAAATTATGGCGAAACCCTCCACGACGAAGCCAATAGACAAATTGGCACCACCACAAGTAGGAATCATAAAAAAGCTTCTAGTGGTGATTGGACACAAGCCATGTGCCATGGTCAGAATTCTCCATTCTTGTGAGTTGTTTTGCTGGGAGTTGAATGAAATTTTGCGAGAAATAGCTACCAGCACAGCCAGATTCGGAAACGCAAGCATGAGCCGTGAAACATCAGAGAATTCGAAACGCAAACTTGCGCTCTCTCGAAGTTACAAGAATGGGTCGTATCGGGCCTTTTTGATGCATAAACTTCGGAAAAGGATGCAAAGTGGAGATCATCATCAGAGCTATCGCCCTTGCAATCATACAGGACCTTGTACGGCTTCATGTGCTTGCGTGCAGAAGCATTTGTGCTGTGAAGCGGCTTGCAGCTGCGACCGCAGTTGCATAAATCGCTTTCGTGGCTGTAAATGTGCACCTGGAAACTGCAACACCAAATCCTGTGTTTGTTTCCTAGCTGGCCGTGAATGTGATCCAGACGTTTGCTTCTCTTGTGGTGCTTGTAACCTCGCTATCAAGGCATTTGGCTACAAACCACCATCGAACGGAGAAGCGCTCTCTAAATTAGACACTTGCGGGAATGTTTATCTCTCTCGTGGTGCGCACAAGAAGGTTGGAATTGCATTTTCTTCAGTGCATGGATGGGGAGCTTTCGCTCTTGAATCGATACGCAAGGGAGTATTTGTGTATGAGTATGTGGGCGCTCTTCTTTCGGATGAAGAAGCTCAGCGCTGTGGTTACTTTTACGATCGATCAGGTGTGAGTTATCTGTTCGATGTGAACCAACAGGAAGTAATTGACGCTGCTCGGATGGGGAACAAGATGAAATTCGCAAATCATCGACCACTGTCACAGGCCAGTCTGGAAGCTAAAATTGTTGTGGTAAGAGGTGAGCAACGCGTCGCCTTTTTCGCAAAGGAGAATATCAAAGCAGGGCAGGAATTATTTTTCGATTATGGGTGCTCACACGCACAGCTATTAAAGCCAAAGACCAAAGATAATTGACCCATGCTGCTCACTCGAAACTTTTGATTTTAAAATGTGTCGTTTGAAGGGTGTAGCAGGGCTAGAATTTGATTTAAAGGAAGCGCAGGCAGCTAGTGAACTTAGAGCTAGAACAGACTCGACGTGGATTCTACGCGTCTCAGTTGGCCAATTTGTATGCTAATGCAATTCAACCGAGACCACGATTGCGTTATATTTTTTGAAGTGTCTGAATTCTATGATTACCAAATCGTATTTCAATTGAAGGAAGAGGAAAAGGAGAAAAAATAGTAGAAGAGCAGAAGAGAAGAAGGGAAGAAGGGATGGATATCTATGAAGTCTTGTTATTTTATCTACAGCTAGGTACAGTCCACGACAATGGTCCGTGAATAATGTCTTTTTTTTTCGCCTACCGGAATCAATGTTACATCTTTTTTGACGTGATCAAGACAGAAGTGTAGCTTATCACCAGATTAATACGTTACACAGAAACGAAGGAAAAACTCGCTCTACAGCCATCGCAAAATAAGAATATAAAAATTATGTTTTTTGGAGCGACAAAAATGGGGAGCATGGATTCTGATGCGATGAAATAATGGTGTCAAACAAACAAGGAGGCTGCAAATGGCGTATCAATACGAAATATATCCTCTCTGCAGCTTGAGACCTTGACACAACGATAGCGCATCGATTGAACAAGTGTATCCAGCTGTTGCGACGTGACTGCATCTTAGGGGCTTGGACAGCTATCTACCTGGAGATCGTGAAGATTGTCGTACTGCTTCCCACCGGCGGATACGTGCTGTGTCATGATGGCCCATACGTTCTGGATTGGGTTAAAATCGGGGGAGTAACCTGGTCATGGCATTATTTTGATGTTGCGACTGGCAAGCCACTCCATCGTTTCACGAGAGGTGTGGTATGGCGCATTGTACTGCTGAAAACTTGCGTCTCTGGGCTGAACATTAGTTGCGGATGTGATTGCAGCGTAGAGATGACTTCGTGGGGCTCACCCCTGCCCGTCAAAAACTTCAACTCTGTCTTGGTGGCGCCAGAGAAGCCCGCCCACACCATGATCAAGCCACCAACCGTGTGCCGACGGACGCTGGGTTGGATGGGGTGTCGTGTGTCCATCCACTGGTACCGTATACCGTCGAGGCCATCGAGATTCCACTTTTTCTCGTCTGAGAAGAGGACATGATGCCACTAGACGTCGTTTCCCAGTGCCTTCTCGCTCGCCCAAATCGCTCTTGCTTCCTTTGTGATGGGCGCTTCTTGTAGAACAGCCAATCGACAGACTTGAGCACGTGCTGTATGGTAGGCAAAGTGCATGTCAAATTGAGTTTCACTTCCACCTTTGCGGGGCTGATATCGCCAACAGACACCAATCGGATGATGTGGCGTCTGTCACGCTTACTGATTTCAGCCTTGCCCCTGTGGCGAATTGGCTTCTTGAAGCTAGGCTGTGCAGACAGTATTTTGCTGCAAACACTGACGGACCGCTTGGTGACTACCGCGGTGCCTCTCACGGTCAAACCGGCAGGTCGAAGGGTCAAAATGGAGTTGCGCTCTTCCGCCGTTAGTTCCGAGTTAACCATTAACCCCGAGTTGGCGTTGTATGGCTGTTTGAAGAATGGAAGGAGATCATAAAACAGATTCCCAATGCGAGAGAAGTATAAATGAGTGGTGCAGATTAATCCTCCCGCAGCGGTAATTTATGTTCACGATTTGTGCCGCACTCCAAAAAACAATATTCTTAATTTGCGATTGCTATAGAGCGAGTTTTTTGAACGATATTAGTCGTTCAAAGCAACTGCCAGAGTGGCATAGAAGTTCCAATATGGTACTTTTGAGCACACATGGCATCTTTCAAGGCGAATAAATCCCACAAGTCATGCAGAATATTCCAGTTGAATTCCAGTTGAATTCCAGTGGGACCACAAGTACTACATAGCTTAATGGCGAAGTTCAGACTTGGCTCATTCACTGTATTTCAAATATATTCGACGGCAAGAGAACCCCTCTATATTGTTCCATCCGTTAGCTTTCGGACTGAAACTAGAAGGAGATATCACGCTGTGAAAGTGCCTCCTCCATCAGATGCGAATCGTAGAATTTGGCAAGTTAACTGACTTTCGAAGAGACATCAAAGCATCACTAAGGTGCAACGAGACTTTCACAGCACATATAACAAATAAGATTACATGCATGCCATGGTACAAGTCTTAGGATCCTCACATATAAATCTAATGCTTAGAATTTCAAAGTAAAATATCTCGAATTATGCTTGCAGTTTTTCGTGCGTCATAGCCTGCATGAGATACAGACTCACACAGGACATCAAATACGTCTAACTTGAATCTCCCTTAAGATTACCCAAGTATAGATACCCACAAACGCATCAAAAGAATCTGAGGGCTACAGATATCTTACTCTATGGCTGCTTCTGTCTCGACAAACACCAACTTGGTAAATCTAAGTAACTTAATGTAGTTTAATGAACTGACAATAGGGTGGGTGGTACGCCTCAGCCTCTATCCTGTGCCCATTGGTCACACACGACCGCCCAGTGGTGACCCCTGTCCCCATTGGGCAATTGAGGGCATAGTCTGGCATAGGCTGCCAAGGGACAATATACCATACGGTACTCGTCTCATCACTTAGACGACGTGATTTCTCATCGAGGTTTTTGCAGATATAGGTGAACCCTCATAGATTGAATTAGGTGTAAGGTGCGAGCATGTCTCGAAGGCTTCCAGAATGTAACGCCATT
>CACSLJ010000319.1:0-28805 GCA_902706625.1 Albugo laibachii | reverse complement strand
ACTGCAAACGAGTTTCATCCATGTTGTAGATGTCTGTGAGATTAAACATATCAAGTTTTGATTGAATAGAAGGTAAAGCTAAAGCAAGAGCATCCATATCAACAAACCCACTCCCCCAAAACGTCTGCTTGAAGAAATGTGGTGCCTGTTTTCAAATGATTGCAGTCATCCATTTGAAAAGTTGAAGCTTTCGTTTGGGTAAAAGAGACCCAAAAAGAAACTCCCTGTTTGTTTTATAATGTCTCCAGACATAGGAATTCTTTCGTCATAAAGATAACCATTCAATCAGTGCACTCTCCGGTAAAGGAAACTTGGTTTGCCTTCGCCGCATTACATTTGGACTGATCTTTTTAGGCTGTGAGTGAAACTCACTGGATCGCTTGAGGATTTTTCGATGCTGTCACATGGCTGACTGATATCTCATAGGTTTCTCTCAACCAACGTGAAAGATGACTTTGACTGAAGGTGAGATTTTGTTTCTTTTTTTTTGCAAATACAAAATTTATTGCTGAAATTTTTGTAAATTCAGTCCTAATCTGATCTGTAAGAGAAGTCGTTTTAAGCTTTTTGGAGCAATTGTTTAATGTTCGGACATTGCAAGTAATTCAAAATACTCAATGGTTGGTTCAATATTGCAGATAAAAATAAAAAGCTTAATTTTATTTTAGGGAATATTCCAAAAGGTGACACACTTTAAAAATTTGACGAAAACGTGACACGGTTTGTTTAAAACACTATGGATAGATATGTACAGTTTGAAATTCATGTAGTTTACGAAGTTATGTTGAAATGACTTAAGTTTAGACACTAGATTTCTAGTTGCACTTTGCGAAGTTTTGCAGAAAAGAAAATAATGTACGAATATTAAAACAAATTCTGGCAATTTTACTTTTCCTTAAGCATCTTCGCTCACCTGCCAACAGAACAAAATGCCCATCCGACTCTAGTTTGGACCAGAGCTCGTAGCAGCATACTTGGAACTGTAGCTTCGGTCTGTCAGACCGACCATCGATTCGTAAAAAGATCACAATGAGCACCGCTTTGGACATCGATGTGTACACCTCGAAGGAGGAGAGGTGGTCCAGCGGTGAGCAGGTGGTAGATGCAGTCAAACAGCTTGCTTCCCAGCAGTCGAAGTGCGCCACGGTGCACACTGGAGGCGGCATGTTCCGCAGACTCGTGTGTACTAGTGCTGAAGCGGGCTGCACGTCGTTCGTCAATATCGCTCTAACGAGAAAGGGTGGTGTAGGTGATTGGCATGTGGCAAGCGCGAGCTTGGAACATGTAAACTGTCTTGCAAGATCCAGACCCAACCGAAAACAACTTAGTGCTCATCCAGGGATAAGTTCCGCGATTGCGACCACCCCATCATCAGCCACCCGTGAGCTCATCACCCAGCTTCGGCACCAAAATGGTATCACGGCATCTAGCAGCAAAATGTTTCTCGCGACTCTAAAATATATGCAGTCTCGAATTAAATATTTAAAAAAAAGTTGGTTTTGTTTAGAATTCATTTACGTCCGGACAAGTACTCGTACATGATAATTACCTTTACGAGATAGCTTTGGCAATATCACAGTGGGGATCACCCCCTCACCCCTATCACTCATCCCTGGGGCATGCACCACTCCGCTAGGGTGCATGTCTTTTTGTATCAGGAATTTCAATTACTCGGTCTTGCAAAAGACTGGTACAGTGTACCATTGTAATTTACCATGAAAAAGTGTTTTTAACAAACCGTGTCACGTTCTGGTCAAATTTTCAAAGCGTGTCACCTTTTGGACTACTCCCTTTTTTTTACATAACACGTAAAACAATTAATCATGCATGCAAGCAATTTTGCTTATGGTGGAATTGAAAGTGATGGTGCAACCACCAATTCGATCAGGGTTCGAATCCTTTGAAATCTCTTTTATGAAATCTTACAAAATTGTTGTTTTACCCACAAAAATATCGTAATGGGGAGGGTATATCTTTCTGGAATACGTCGCTGTACCTTTCTAAAGGCTTAACCTGTTAAAGTTTTAGTTTTTACCCGGTCCGGAGGCTATACCTTTAGACAGGTTTTACTTTATATCGTTTGTTGGGCTGCAACCGTGGTCTCACGCTTCGTACTCGCCTTCTTCTGTTTTTGAATCAACAAATTGGGCTTCTGTGTTGGCAGTATGATTTTATTGAAGATGAACTCGACGTTCGCATCGCTAGAGCTGTCAATCGAATTAAGTGCTCTTACGAGGTCTTAGTGACACGCTTTTTGAAAAAAACTCGACGTCGACCAGCACCGAAAGCGCGCCCTGGAACTCTTTCATGCATTTTTCGCGCATTGCTTGGCAGATCCACGTTGCAATCTCGTTTCAGCCCCTTGCTTGTGGTTCTTGTCCCACGGTGTTTTTATGCGCACGAGAGAACCGGTGTTTCATTGTACGGGACCACGGGTGGAATAACCATCGTGTCTGGAGCGCGCGCGCAGATAGCAGCCATCTCGTATTCAGCAGTTGCATCGGGATGACGTGCTCGGCCTCAATGAATTTTCTGATGTAAAAGACATGGCGACAAGGTAGCAGTCTTGTAGTCATAAACATACAAGAGCACGTCAAGCTGGATCGGTCAGCCGAGTATTCTACGTCCGCCTCGCCTCTCGAATCTTCATCCGCGCTGATGATTTTGGTGAATTATATTTTAGCCGCGCTCCCGTAGAACTGGTACTTTTTGCATGCGTAACTGCAAATACGTACGTCTCATACATCAAAGTGCAGACGTCCTCGTCGACGAGATTGAGTACCCGGTCTATCTTTGTATCGTAACCGGCATTTCTCAATACAGAGAGCTTGTACAGGCAAGCCTTTTAAGCCTTATCAAACATGCTCTGGTAGTACATGATTCATGCGATGCACTCGTCGACGGTCATGAACGCGTCCAAGACGCTTCCAGCCGTTTTGTTAATATTGTTACCCAGCATGACAGCACCCTGACGAGTGCAAGAGCACCACTGGTTGCGACAGCTGTCCCAATTTTTTAGGAAGTAGAGATCAAAAGTCCCTGTACTCAGCTTCAATAGCCTGGTTTGTAGCGGTACAAACTTCATCGCGTCTCTGTCAGTCAAACTTTTCGCCCCACAATCTCGACCTAGTGCCAGATTCAGCAGGTAGCGCATGTACATCCGCTGATCATCGCAATCCCTCTGGGTCCCTGCATACACCGGCAGCTTCATAACGCTCCTTATACGGTCCTTTTGCTAAGGAGTAGAGCTGCAATCTCTTCCCAAATCCACTTTATGACATGATACTGGAAGAGGGAGATGCGCGCCTGGGGAATCGACAGCGGATTGACGCCCGGAACACCTTCATCCCAGTGAAGGCTTTTTCAATAAATATGCATTGCATGCGCTTCCACTCTGGATTTTTTGTCTTGAGAGTCTCGATAGCAGTGTAAAGCGTCTCGCTCGCTCGTTTTGCTGGACGTATTGTCTTTTGACAAACGCGTCATGTGCCATGAAGGAAGATAACATGTATTTCGAGGCGCTCGTCCCGTGCGTTGTTTCGATCAAAAGCACCTCGAAGATCTTGACAAACATTTCACTTACGTGCTTCTTCTGAAGTGTGATGCAAGTCATGACAGCCTACCTTTTTTTAAAAATTCAGTTGATTACATAATCAAAGTCATCATGTTGATTTTTCTTCACGACTTACATACCTTCGAATTGATGATATCAGTGATTACTCTCCCAATGTTTCTAGATTCTTCCTCGCAGAATACACGTATTCACTCGTGTAGCAACTCAAAAAAAGATTTGGAGCTCTTATCCCGCTTCTTTATCTTGACAATTAGGTTCGCATGTCCTTCAATGTCGGTGAGGGTGACAAGTTCTTGACGATGTAGCGCTGGTTGCTCTTCTTCTTTGCACTGTGATGCCTCTGCGTCATCACGGTGCAAATGCATCTCTTCCTTAAAGCTGCACGAGTGCACGAATGCAGATCACAGGTGGACTTGCTGACTTCATTGTTTTGTCCAAGATTCTCTGTCATGACGTTATGACACCAGCTGTCGCTTTACATCCGAACGCAGTCGTAAATTTGAGCATAAACACGACGTAAGCTTTAAAACTGGCATACAAACTAATACAAAGTGAGATTTTTACAAAATCGCCAACAACAAGCAACCACACACCTTTTCTCCATATCTCATTGGCTGTGTGTCTTGGAAAACGCGCTTACCCATCCCTCACTACTTTACTCTCCAGCATGCGTTCATTCGTGATACTCGAAGGAGAAGTGTCACTCCTCTAAAATCAGCGACGCGCTCGAGAAGATCTTGTTGATGGCTCTGTTTTGCCTGTCGGCAGACACCGTCGATCGCAAATGAAATACCGCCTTTCTTTAGTTATTACTGACGTTCTTTATAACGGACAATGCAATATTAGCCAAATACCGTTTTAAATCGACATGGTCTTTCAGATTTAATTAAAACAGAAAACATAATAAACTGCCTGTTTCGTGTTCACCACGCTATCTGATCACGTCTCATTGAGTGTCTACATTAACCTGATGGCTCGCAAGTCACTCGGAGGACCCAGGCGGCTACAGAACAAGAACGCACGCACTGCGTTTACCGCTCGTCACAAACTTGCGGTGGTGGCAAGCTTTGATGAGCTTGGCGCCATGTCTGCGGTTATTCGCAAGTTCTATCCCAATATGGATTGCAGCAGATTTGACAGTCGAAGGAAGCTAATATATCAGTGGATAAGAGACAGAGAGGCGCTCGAACGCATGTGTGCTTCGCCTGTACAATCAGAAAAGAAGAATGCGCGAAGTCTCGATGTCGCAACCATTTTGTTTGCTGACAATGAGAGTGTGATCGTCACCTGGGTGAACGATCTGCGTGGCTTCGGCGTGCCTATTATCACAACGACGGTGCAGCTGAAAGCGCGTTAGGTGGCGAGATCGAGCGATATAGCGAGCTTCACAGCCTCAACCAATTGTCTTAGGTTTTTCAGGGACCGAGATAAATTCAGCATGCGCGCACACGTAAAGCACAGAGCACCTCCGCCGACGCTGACTATGTGGCAGTCGATTTTGGCAAGACGGTGATGCAAATGGCAAGTGACCTTGATGTGTCGAAAATCTACAACGCTGACCAAACAGGTGTGTCTTTGTCCGTTTGTTCACCATCTGGCTCATCGCCCCTCATACTGACTGCATTGCAGCCTGCTGTTTTGAATACATACCAACTCGCACGCTTACAAAGAAAGGAGAGAATACTGTTTGGGTCCGCTGCGCTTGGAAATAAAATGTACGTTTTACGGTCATGCTGCTCGCTGACGCAAATGGTGTCAAGTAATCACATACAATCGTCTACAAATATGTCCCGTCGCAGATTCCCTTAGTTGCTGAGGAGAATCGAGTGCAACGAAATGGCTTTGGGGTCTGGCTGTTCAATCGATGCAAAAATCTAGGAGCGCTCGAAGATGCACGTTTACGACAACGAGACAGCGTGGTGGAGCTCCAATCTGCAGCTCAAGTTTCTCACGACGTTCTTCAGCTCGCGTCCTGACATAAGCGTTAACGTCCTTCCATTGCTCGACGACTTCAGCGGGCGTTGGACACAGCCAGTACATGACTACGCTACAGTTATCAATGTCATCATGATGGAGGCTCCTCCCGGCTACACTTTGTCTGCCAACCGGCAGATGTGTGTTGAATGAAGCCGTTCAAGGACCAAATCCACGCGCAATGGATCGGCACCGCCTGGGATCACCTCTCTATTAAAACTATCAGTAACGGTTATCGCACAACACACACGGCAGTGGGAGACGAGAACGAAGCTGAATGCTTTGTCGTGATTGAGCTGGCGAGACTCAGCTTGCTGGACACCACACCGGTAGAGATTGACTCAGACAATCAGTTTGTCAAGCATTTTTGATCTAGATATGCAATGAAACACGTAAGCTATGGTCGGCACCGGGCTTTGCTGATAAACAGGACCACCTTCTTTATTAATGATAACCTCTATGAAGAACAAACTATCAGCACGCTCAACTTCCAATCGGGGTCAAATGCGACTATTTCTATCGACTTTACACGCACATTTCGGCAAAAGTTACTGCCCATACGAACACCTGCAAAATCCAAACAATTGCGGACCACATTATCGACCACAACTTGAGTGACCCCATAATTTAATGCACATGCATTTTCGCAGAATTTTTTTTCTTTCAAACATGGCTGTCAGGTATAAATAAACAAAGGCGGTAGCTGCAAACACACAGTTGTAAATAAAACATAATAAGCGAAAACATACTCACACGGGCTGCCGCACCTGATTCGAGTCACCATGTAGAAATGCAAATTCGGGTGGAAGTCGTCACGAATCGAAGTTCATCGAATTCATGGCTGTTCCCGACGCAACGATAGCCCTCGATGGAGGAGGTGCCACAGATTCACTGTCGATAATCTTCGCGCGTTAGAAGCCGTTCCGTCTCCACCGTTATAAGTCGAAGAAGACAGCAATAGCAGTAGCGCTCGCTTTGGGTGTGTCATCGGCGTCAGTCCCGACGACGATGACTGCTCCGTCTTCGTGGACCGCCGCGGCATCGTTGCGCTTGATGGAGCGCGTTTGATTTCCCGCTTATCCGCAGCTTTCAAATGACACGAAGGGAAGAGATGGTGGTGGATCTACAAGTATACGTGGTATGCATAGCCGTACGTGGTAGGCTTAGAGTAGAAGGCCCGAGAACAGTTTTCAAGGGGTGCTCCACTTTGTAACAATACAGTAGTCACTCTAATTTGAAAATGCCGAAATCAATTGAGAGGTACGGTCTAAGTGTGCCTTCATATCTACGAATAATAAAATCTAGATGTGAGCGTGCTTCTTAACACGTTTACTTTGTGTAGACGTACTTCACTCTAACCACGCTAGAGGCTAGGGATCAATTAGGAGGGCTATCCATTGTTCCACCAAAGTATAAGAGATTCATGAAGCTCGCGCAGAGTTTACCTTTGTCACACGTATCAGAACTAATGTAAGTACAACGCACCGACACTATTATTGAATATCATGTCAAATATATCGGAGCTTAAAAATCTTGCTCATAGCGGATTAGATTCATTATATGGAGCAACTATGCACATGGAAATGTCTTGCTTGTGCTATGAAAGCATACTTTTCCCAGTAGCTGACTGGACCCGTGTTTTTAATCGTTGATCTAAAGGCTACACCCCACGACGTGTGGGAAGTACAAAAAAATATGAATCCGAGACATACATAATCTATACGAATTAATGGCAGGCTACGATTTATTAGACAGCCTTCGCACATCGGAAATCAAGTCCTTCTGCTAACAGTTCTTACGTGTGAAAGGCAAACCAGAGGTTTGTGATGTTTGAGCAATGAGTCACTATCAAAGAACTTGTTATTTATATCGGGTCTCATAGCTCAGCATAGATCTTTTGCCTCTACCTTGTGCACATGAATTGGATATGTAGGAAATCTAAAACGTATGCTCACAAATGCACTTCAATCACAAATTGCGTCAAATGCACAGGACTGTCACTCTTGTTGTTATCTGATCAGTAGGCGATACTTTGCTGTCTTCGAAGCCCGATTATTCACTTTTAACCAAATTTTCTTTTTTGGATTGTGAGCCGTGAACAATCGCAATACGGATGATGCAAATACAGCGTAGTAGTCCATAGTAATTCAAATCTCCGCGAAGCTTCGAAAATTTCAAGCTCTTTGAAAAGACACTTGACGCAGTTTGTATTTTCCTCATATTTCAGAATGCCAAGCTCAGTCCTTCAACCTGTATTATGTCTATTTCGTCCTCGGTTAAACTCATAGCAGTTCTTGGTCAGTGCTCCCTCCTTGAAGTTGTGGCAAGAGTCCTGCCAATCTTAACATCATTAATGTGCCGAATCTTTTCGTGTGCATAAATTCGAATCAAGCCTTCACGACCGCCTCATCATTGAAGTGCTCATTCCACTCCTGCCTCGTTGTTTTGAGGAATTCCAAATAAGGATTTTCTGAGCGTCCTTTCAATTCCATGATGCCAGTAGCATTGTATACAGCTGTGACCTTGATGATGCAGGAAAGTGAGCACAACGGGATCGCTTGTTGCATGCTTGGTTTGACGTAATGCGGGAGAGAAAACACTGTGATGATGCTAACACATCGCACCTTCTCACACTTAATTTCTAGTGACGTATCAAGTGGAAATGGTCAATTCAATAGAGCCACCGGGTTGACGGAACAGGAACAAGAATAATTTGTAGCAGCATTAGAGTAATAAAGAGATGTTGCCTCGAGCAAGAGATTTGCTTATGCACAAAAATACGCGCGTATCGAAAAATGCCGGCCCATTTGCATACAAAAGCGCCATCGACGCCGAATTTCATCTTACAAAAAAGATTTTTCAAATGACAATTTCGATGGTGACTTTCATTCAAAGTGCGTTTAGAAGGAAGGATGTTCAAAAGATTTGGAATTAAATGTTAAGCTTGTATGCATAGATCGCACTCGAGTTTCAAACGACTGGTGAGGAAGGTATATTCCGGAAAAAGCTATGTTAATCACGGCTAAGACCAAAGCTCATTCAACTAACGTTATGAAGTGAGTAGCATGCTTGCTATCCACAAATGTGACTTTCGGATTGTCTCCAACAACAAAAAGATCCACAACCAAGAAATCTGTCTTGGTTACCCCACATGTCGAGACAAAATCACTGGATGTAGACATATAACTACATAGTACAAAATGAGAAGAATAAAAGGCATTTCTATCGACATATAGACCCTTCGAACCAAATTATAATCCCATTTGGAATATTTCTTTTACATATTTTATAATTTTGGGATATTTTGTTCAAAGAAACCTCTAAGGCCACAGTCCAAAGCCGTAAACTCCGCGCCAAGATAAATCACCTTTCCGTGTTTTGACCGTAAAGTTTTCAGTTTTTGGAATCTGGAGCTGCCGTTTAGATATGTAATGTAAAAGTATAATATACATATTGAGATAAGCGATCACGATCAATCTCGCATTTTAAGTGGTACTCACATACAAATTTCTGATTTTACCCTGCGACAAATTAAATCACCTTCAACAAAATATTGTCGGTAACTTAATAATGTGTCTTATTTTCCTTACTTTCGATCACCTTAATGCACCGACGGGGCATTGCAGCCGCTAGCGAAATGAGACATTTCATTCGGAATTGTTTCCCACTCATCCATTAAGGACACAGATAATGCTTGCACACTATCAAACTGTCTTCCATTTGCATAAGCTTGCTACTGATGATAGAACAAAAGTTCTCTATAGGATTTAGATCTGGAGACTTCGACGGTCAATCCAGCAATTTAATATTTTTTTATTGAAAAACGCAATGCTACGCTTGATACATGTATACTTGTATTGTCCTGCTGATAGATAAAATCAGTGCCATGATTCAATTGCGCAAAAGGGAGAGGATTCTTAGAGACTGTGTGAATATAGTTCTCCGAATTTTGTCTCCTCACCAAGACGAAGAGATTTAACTTACCAAGGGCACTGAAAGAACCCCATACTATGAATGAACTTCCGCCTGCTTGTCTTCGCTTAGTACGAATTGCTGGAAGGCGGACCTCGCGCCAATATTGCTGAAAACCATCAGGACCATCGAGGTACCATTTCTTCTCATCAGAGAAGATAGCAGATTCCCATACAGTACCGGCATTTTACGCAGTAGCATGTTTTCGGCTGTTAGAGGAAGATTATTAACCATTTCGGTATACTCCAGCCAGTCCATTCTGGCAAGAGTATGCTGGATCGTTCTTACCGAGGCAGATATGTTGAGTTCGTGCTTCAACATGGTGGCAGAGGACTTACCAGCAGCAGCAGTGCGAACGATACGCTGTATGTCGCGGTCAGAAAGAAGTGATTTTGGACCGGGAAGCTTTCATGTCGTAGGAGGAGGTGGATGTATCACTCTTCTAATGGTCTGAGCACACCGTCCTGTCATGTGCGCTATATAGTTCCAGCCTAGACCAACCATTTGAAAGGCCATAATCAATCCTTTCTCTCTCTCCATTATTCGCGGTATCTCCCTCGATGATTTGTTCTTCTTCGCCATCTACCTCTCAAATGATTTTATATCCCTTTCCTTTCTGAAGCTGCAAAGCAACTCTTTAGTACAACTGCTCATCTGGTCGGGCTTTTTTATACTTGATTATTGTATTGACAAAGGTGATTAAATTTGTCGCTGGGTAAAATCAGAAAATTTGTATGTGAGGTACCGCTTAAAATGCGAGATTGATCGTGATCGCTTATCTCAATATGTATACTATACTTTTACATCACATATCGAAACGGCAGCTCCTAATTCCAAAAATTGAAAAAGTTACGGCCAAACGCGGAGAGGTGATTTATATCTTGGAGCGGAGTGTATCAGAAAGTAATTCTATACTTGCATAATTTATTTGAACTTTATTGAAAAGCATTTCTTGGGCGATTTGCATACATTTTTTCCGTTTCGTATAAGCCAGGAAAGGTATCCGAGTATCAAATCTCTGCAATAACAACAATCTGCAAAGTTCAGGATTTGAATGTTTCTTTTCCAAAAAGCTAGGGCGATTTGGTGCGCTTGTGTATCTTCATACAGGCAAATTAAGTATGGTCGTAAGACAAGCAGTTTAGATGTTGCGTAAATCACGTGAATCCAAATCCCGCACTAGTCTTCAGAGTAAACTTCGTGCGTTTTACTCAGCTCATAATTCTACGACGAGAGCCTCTGCATGAATTATCTTTCATTATTCTGCAAGGTTACGCGTCTTCCAAGATCCTAGTTTACGATCATGATTCACATTATTTCTGTCGGTTTTGAAACTAACAGTTTCCGGCTTTTTAGATCCGTGGGTCCAATATACATAATTCTCGTTAGCATTTACACATCTATCGCTTCCAAATCCGAATACGTTTCATGCACCGGTCGCACGTGCTATGTTTCCAGCTGTTGCTGCAAGGAGGAATCTATATTTCGCATTTCAGTTTGTTTGTCACTTCCACTAGCATCTATTCATCGTACTTGAGCCATCTGCAGTTGCAAACTTCTGCACTTTTGGAGAGGAATGTATCGCTATTGGACCGTGAATGGATCCAAAAAATTCTACAATATGTACCCGATACAGTTCCGGAGGGTGTTACTTGCAACAAAGTCAAACGCTGCGACCGTAAAAACGTATGCGCGATCGTTTGCGAGCGTGGCAGCGTACAAATGAAGCTATGGGCATCTCGAGCCCTTCATATCCAGCGCCAGGCTAGCTACGAAAGAGACATTTGCACGGCACAGCTTCCATCCAGTCACAACTCTGCGATAACTCTGGCTGACGTAAGGGATTGATTTGTTACTAGCTTGTGCGTTGCGTGTAATCCGTCTGACTATAGGGCTACGGTATCGAGGATCACATTTTCGAAGGCTACCTTCGTTACATCAGCTGGATCAGCTCTCCCCTCCATATCCACACGAACAACCAAGTAAAAATATCATCACCTTACTTCTCCGCAAACGGCGCATGCATTGACGATCACTATTAGCATTTTTCTTTGACAGATCAACTGCAATTGGGCGTTCGCTTCATCGAGTTGGATGTCCATTGGGTCGATGACGATCTTCGGATAGCTCATTGTGGTGGCTTTCGATCCAAACTTATTGATGAATTCGTCAAAATCCTGAATGACATTGCTAAACACCTGGGAACAGAGATTGAATGGGACTCGGAGACCATTGGATGCAAGCCAAGCCTTAGCAGTATACCAGCGATTGAGCAACGCTCGGTCGATAAAGCGCTGGAAGAGATTGCCATCTGGTTGCATGCGAATGAAAATGAATTTCTGCTCGTGTTTTTTGATGATGACGATGACTTAGCTGATTGGAATAAAGTGAAAAAACTGATTAATTACATCAAAGCTCATTTTCCCAAAGAAGAAATTGTGGCTCCTTCGGATATAGCGGTATGTCGAGGGCTGAAACAATACTCGGAACTCAGCTGAGCTCTTTTTTTTCTCCTTTTTTTAAAGTAGAATCATCATGTTTGGCCGACTTTTCGAAAACTCATGGTACAGGGAAAACGAATACTGTTTATGAGTGGCGCGAACTACTCCGGTAAAGGAGATACATATCTATTCATCAAGGAAAGTATCTGCAATTGGACCGAGCCGGCAATGCCGCTGAGCCTTTTCCCACAATGCAAGTTTCCGAAGATTGTTGTTGGGCCAACGGACACACATGATACCATTTTTCGACCGGAAACTAGCGAAATCCAATACGCGTTCTTGAATGCAAATGGCCATATCGGAACAAATAGTTTTCTTTTGAATGAAGCAAGCCTTCCTAATGCAATGCGTTGCGGCGTCAACCTTCCTTCACCCGATAACCTGACACCCACTCGATTAGAGAGCATGATTTGGACAATGGAGCCAAATGTGATCTGGAATGGTAAAGACTGTCTAGGGATCGCTACATACTCGAGCTTCTGGCAGATTATGGAATGTAATGATACCAAAGGCATTGCTGCAGCTTGTCAGCATCGCAATAATTCTCGTATATGGATGATTACTGGCTTGCTTACTAGAATAACTGAGGCTCCTGACGCTTGTCAAAAACTGAGTCCTGAAATGATATTTTCGATGCCAGCTTCTGGATACGAAAACAACCTTTTGTACGAGATGCTCACCTCCAACCATCATCAACGTGTTTGGCTGAATACAATGCGTCTCAAGACAACTGCCATATTTATCGAGTTGAACGCTTCAATAGTATGACTATACGTGAATATACTTTCTCAATGATCGCGTGCTGCCATTTTCATAGGTTTAAAGACCGCAAACTTTTCGGATTTGATCAGAGATGTCGCGATACATTGTCTGATACTTGGTCACACTAGGAAATATGTGCCCTCCATCAAATTTATATGTAGATCTATACGGGAGATCGGACGCTGTCTCGCTGACGTACATATGACTCAAAGCTTTAGCTTTTCGATATAAAGGATCTTGAGGACTGAATATGTGCATTGAAGGCAATGGGAGCTCAAATGTCTTTCCGTTTTCTTCGAAAAGATGGCGGTATCTTCTATCCTGTACAGGTATTCCACAAACACAAACACAGATTTTCCAAGGAGGGGCTTTTTGCTGGCGAATATACATTGCCGTGAGTAGAGTTGCAACCACAGTTCCTTGAGAGAATGCAAGAACAGCATCAATGCGTCCAAGTGAGTGAGCTTTTTCTTTTATGTGCTCAATTGTTTTATCAATTAAATCGTACTCACGGTCCCAATTCGTGTCCTTACTGTGTTTGATATTCCGCACGGTGTACCATTGACGAAACGGTACCAAATGACCAAATTTCCTCGTAATCAATCTGTCTTGAGACTGCTCCAACAAAATATTGGGAGCATCTAGAAAAATAAATTCAGCGACAGACTGAAGATTCTGACGAAAACCAGCTATTTGATGTCGCATGATTAGAGCATTTGTACCGAATCCATGTAAACAAAGAATACGAATTCGAGCAGGCGATGACATGTCAGTGGATCGAATATCTCAATGTACGATATAATAATGTGTCACACCATCTATCCAAACGATGTGTTAGGAAGGGATTGCTTGTCCAGTGTAATTGCCCAATTATACATTTTATCACCACGGTTCGTACCTTGAGTATTTGAGAAGGTTTGTTGATGCCTCATATTTATATAAAAGCACGAACAAGACTTAAACAGTGCCTCAAATCCGATAATAGCACACCCTAATGCTTCTTTTCATGTGGCCATTCACTCACTATTGTTAAATATAATGGCTATCTCAGAAGATCTGTAGGCACGACGCCTGATCTGTAAATGATTTTGAATATATACGACTCATAATTGAAAAATGAATCATCAGTGTGAAAGCATCACTTCAACACTTTATCATTTTATGAGCTGCCTACATGATCCAAGCTAGCTAGTCGTGTATTTACGATATTGCGTGATGTCATCACCTACAAAGCCGAACTTGCGCATGTATGGACACAAGCATCGTTGCGCTATCCAAATATAAATGGCATGCAAACACGCATTTCAAAATGAGACAATTGGTATTCACGATCGTATAAATGCTTCGTTATTTTAATTGTGAAAGATATTAATAAATAAGTAATAGCTTGGTTCGTCATTACTGGAATCGATGAAGTGCGCATCGGCAGTAAACTACTTCCTCCCTATTTGAATGATTGGTGCACTAGCGCGAATCAAGGCTTGTGAGATGTAATACCCTAAAATCCATGTTGTATCAAACACTGATGTGCCGATTTGCCAGCCACAATACAGTAGAAGCCTGACTCTTATGACAAAGGGAACACGCCATTCCGTAAACTACCTGCTGGCTCGTAGAAAGAGTGCAATATTTTATATTGCCGTAATATTGGTTCGCTCGCTTTAGGCTGTCCGCAAAAGAGCAATTTCCTTGATGAGGCAATGAGACGAACCGCGGGATACGTGGATCACGTGCCCTGACGCAGAATGCACACATCATGGTACGTGCAAGATTATAGGCGGTGCTATTTGCGTAAGCTGGCACGGCTGACTTGTTAATCTGTTTGATTAAATACTGCAAAGGACTGGGGTTGACTGGAATGCTTGCTTGGTCGGCCTGCGGGCACATACGCGTCTGGTGCGTTATCGAGTCCCACCAATGTCGATACGCACGAGTGAATGGCTGTGATGCTCAACAAGCTGTCAACGGCCGTGTACCGAGAAGCCCAAGCCATGAAAGCGAAGCGAGGAATCGCAAGCACTACACCAAAAACGTTCAGTGAGTACTGTTGTATTTTGGCTGCCATGCAATGCTTCAGACTCATAAGGAAAACAATATTTATTTGCTGCAATGTAGCACATACCAAGGGCACCTCAAGCATCTTAACGCGGCACCTGAGCAGCAGCTGACGTCCGTCGCATCTGCAGCGCTCTCGTCAGTATCCCGATTTACGTCCGCCGTAACTTACGAGCACGACACACGTTGAGAGTGAGCACGAGATGTTGGAAAAATCCATGCAGCATGCGGATGTGATGCATGTAATGTTGGTGAATTTGTGTGTGAAGATGGTTGGTTTATTCATGTGTATATATAAGTGCTGGCAGCTGATGATAATCGTTGCTTGTGGTTTCTTTGTTGTACAATTTGTACACTAGGCTGTGAATCACGTATCCATCACCAAATCGAGAAACAAACACGACTGTACAGTCTTGTCGATAAGAGCGGCCTCGGAGGTTTGCACTGTGATGACGAGAATAGAAAAGATCGATCACGATAGTTATGCGAAGCCTTTGTGCTTCTTCTGATACACATCAGACAAAGCGCATCCCAGCAGCAGACGGTGCACCACACTCAGAGACAGCAAAGCCACTAAAGTTGACGGTTAGTGCCGGTGTGGAGTTGGAGACATTGGCGCAGGGCCGCATGTTTTGATGTGAGTGTTTTGTGTGAAAATGGGTTACCGAGTCCATGGAGATTTCCCACCTATTGCTTGTTGTGTCATTCAGGCAGAATGCAATTTTGACAGAAGTATTTATTGTGTTTGATTTTCACCTTCTGCTTCACATCACAAATGCTCCTGCAACTACACGCCCGAGGCAATCACTGGCGATTAAACGACTGGGTGGCAGATCACTGGCTTGTCCGTCATGGGTTCAGATACACACATATTTGTTCTGCAGCCAAAAAATGCGCTGGGCGCTTGAATTTTTCGCGCGCTATTACTGTCGTTTTTATGTTTCGTTGTTGGATATGCCTCATAAATCACCAAAATAGAAGGATGTCTCATTTATAAATTGTCAGCATTACAGTGGGTGACACCATCAAGGTTACAACTTTTTGTCAAATGAATGCTTTTATATGAAAGTATTTTTGAAGGTGAATCTATTCATGCCCTTTGTGTGCACAGCGGTGATGTAGACATCGAGATGGGCAATGGTTTTTATTGAGCCATTTGACTTGGTTTCACTATGCTTTAATTAACTGTTGCTGCTGCTACAATTCTTCGCTGCTGCTATGGCTACAGCTGTCGTCACTCGCACAAGTGTCATCATTGCTTTCACCACTCTCTTTAGCAGAACTCTCGTTGTCAAACTCTTCCTTCGTCAAATTTTCTACGATTGCGGTAGTTGCGTCGATCCTCGCGCTGTTCGTCCGTCTTCGTCCGTCAGCTCGATATTGGCCTTCATCACTTCGAAGATACTCAAACTCAGCATCCATGCTCGCCAATACATCGTTTGAAGTTGTCTTCGCTATGTGCTTTGGGCAGACATTCCCTTTCACTCGAGCCCATAGCAGCTCGATTGGTTGCAAGTCACTATGGTAGGGTGGAGTGAAGAGAACGCGGTGCCCTTGCTCAGCGGCAGTGCGTACGACTTCGGGCTCGATATTTGCGCGTATGAACCCGCGTTTTCAATTCAATCACTGCCATGTCGAATGATTATGACGCAATCACGCGCTTCAAATACTCGACGCACTCCACCTTTTTCATTCGAGAAGGAGACGGCGTGTCAAGTGGTAGAGTACGATGGTAAGCTGCATTGTCCATGATGATGAGTGATGGCACCAACAGATTCGGCAGGAGCTTCTCTATCCACCACTTCAAAACGTTCAACAACCCATTGAAAACCTTGTGGTAGTCACCGTTCTGCTCACTCTTGCGGGACGGGCAAAAACGCCAGTAGGTCTCTGGGACAAGTCCTGCTTTGTTGTGCTTGAAATTCTGCTCCTCGTTGTCGAGAGAGCGCGGGTTATTTTCTTTTATGGTAGCATGAAGCAGTAGCGTCGCCCGCCGCCTAAAAGCTTCCCAACTGGAACATCCTTCTCGTCGCTTGGGTTCCAAAGAGAGTCGTCGAAGCGATGGTGTTGATGGATGTATGACTCATCCAGATAAACCTCACGAAGCCTCTCGTGCGCAGGGATGGCTCTGTTGCGGAGCATCTCACGCAAATAGCAACAACGTTTCAGCCGAATGGACTCCTTGAGTGATACATTATTCGAGCGCTTGCCACGACGATATCCGAGCTTGGTTATTTATCTCTGGACGCACCGGAGTGCGCTCTACATTGACTTGCGCTCATAGCTTCCATCCTCCTCTGTCGCCACCACGAGCCATTTCTTCGCGACCAGAAAACCCAAGACTTGCCGGGCCGTGATGCGCTCGTGTTGGGCTCGCTTAAAACGGACGAAGTCGCATATGGCGAAGCAGACCTTCATTATTTCCGGAATGCGTGTTGTTTTGCTGTTGGTGTTGCCCTTCCCTCCAGAAGGTGTGTAGAATGCTGGACATGACGCTGCTCCCCTTTTCTCTTCATTGAAGCATGCGTGGATAATCTTGTTGTACGTGATGGGGCCTAATCCAAGCAAACGACAGACACTTTCGCGTACACGTGGCGGGGCAATCTTTCGCGAGGAATTCCCTCCTTCTTTTTGAATGTTCTCTACGTAGTCGAGCTGCATGACGAAAGCTGCCAGAAGAACACGACGAGAGACATTGTCAGACAGCTGTTGCCCAACGTTGGCTGCACGTATGTCTCTCTCCGCCTTGCGTAGCTCGTTTAGGTCATTTGGAAGACGTTTTTGATGCTTGCCGTGGCGCTGACTGTGAATGGTTTTGTGCTCGCGCTCCACACATGCTCGCTTTGCCACATCCTCTGTCCGTGCGCTCGTTCCATTTGGCTTGTCATCTTCGCCGCCACTGTCGACCCAATCGTATTCGTCCTCCTCCATGCTGACTTTTATGAATATGGTACTTGGTTACGATAGGGTTACGATAGGTTTGGAAAGGGTTAGGGCTACTAATAGATTTCAGAGACAAAATAGCGCGCCGCATGAATACTACGTAAGATTTTGAGATATCTCAAATATCAATGGAAAGCCAAATTAAAAACATATTGATTTTTACTTTTCGTTTTCAAATTGGTGCAATATTGACTTCAAAAAATGAATTTGTATTTTTTATGGTGTCGCGGACTGTTAACACAGATTTTAGGGTAATGATCAAAACAGGAATATAATCAAGATTTAATAAACAAAGGAAGCCGCTAAGGCCACAGTCCAAATTACTACGGCCACAGTCCAGAACTACTAAGACCAAAGTCTAAAAGTACTGTATAGTCCTCTAAAATCACAGATTGGCCATTATTAGCACTTTTTAAGTGGCGACGTAGGGTTAAAACTGAGGTAAGGGTTAGATTGATAGTCTGATTGATATATGATCAGGCTTACTGAGAGATGTAACGTGTTCTGCCGGTTAATATACCGTCTTATATCACCCTACTATACCCAGATTTTCAACCAGGGTATTACATTTGGCAGCGTACACTACTAATGGGCAGCCCACCTACTCTTAAAGAGTCTGCCGTACACTTCGTGCTTGGCAATGTGCCAGTGGCGGTGGTCAACGGCAACTCCAGCTGCGGCGATCGATCTCCGCACGACGTCGTTGGAGACAGATTTCCACGAATTGCTGCAGCAATAAGATCCAGATGGTGATGATCCCTGGAGAGCTGACGCCGTACTTACAGGCAGGGGAATCGGAATCTGCAAGTCATTAAAAGTGCGTCTCTCTAGAGTGATTGAAAAATGGAAGCGATCTGGCACGTGGCAAAGCACCAAGGGCGCCAATCTGCGGCCACCCAGCCTGGAGGAGGTGGTGGATTGGGTATGCACTTCGCCTTGACGGCCTTCGCTATCTGCGCTCGCAACGAGTCCCACGCGAGCCCCCTGCCGCCGCAGGAGTCCAGAATCGCTGGGAACATCAGGTCGATGCAATTCAGGAGAAGCTCTCTGTTCATCCACGCTCACTCTTGATGCGCAGTGTAAACCATGTCGCGCTTCTGTATCGATTGTTTCGCGCCTTTCCAGATCAGAAGGGGTGGCAGATTTGTCCCTGTGGCTGTGACGGCGAGCGCAGCAATGATCCGTATCGATGCAACCGTCGTCGAGCGCAAGACGACATGGCGAGCGCCGATGATGTCCAGATTGTCGCGCCGTGGGTCTTCAAAGAAGACCGCCGTCTCCTCCAAGAAGAGCGTGCTGCTGGGGCTGAGCACGCTCTTCTTGGAGGAGAGGTACACGAGGAAATGAATGGCACGCGCAATGAGCATGTCACTCAATAAGGTTGGTCGTCCGTCGGAGAGAGAGGCCATAGCGAGTCATAAAGTGAGCGACCACTTGTCAGATGCGCTGAAGTCATCGTCGTCTAGCTCTTCTTGAGCGAGCTTGTGTGCAGATGCTTGGATCCACTGACGCGACACCTTTTCCTTCTTTGCTCGCAGGAACAGAATCTGATCAAACAAGACGAATTCGACCTCGCCGAGCCGTGGGTGGCCACCACCACTTGTCATGCGCAGATGCAGCGCCGGGGAGTTGGTTATGGCAACACAGTTCTTACACCAGTAGCAAATGTGGGCATCAAGACCTACCAACCTCGCTCCGCTTGGAAGTGCTTCAAGGGGCGCGTAGGATCTCCACCTGCGGGACCTTCGATAAACTCGGTGATTTCCCTTTTCTCGAGATTGATCTTCAAAACGCGCTTGGGGCGATGTTGTGCACTGAACTTGAAAGAATAAGGGCTTTGCTGCGGACCGAGCGCGATAAAAAGTGATCGAAAGGGATGAAAGTGAGCGGTGTGAGATTTTTCTCGCGACCGCTGCCAACCATTCGAGTGGGGCAAGGAATGACTGAGAAATGATCCCTTGCCAAAAAAAGACGATATACTAATGGGCACGGTATTATGCTGATTCGTGTACCGTACAATACGGCTTGGGTATTATAAGCGGACAGGGTGCATTAACCGGCAGAATCCGTTGATCAACTTGTCTCCGATTCCTCTAAAAGGACAATCAACAAGAACGCTGCTTTCACCCTTCCGCAATCTTGCTTCTCCTGGAATCACGCGAAGATTTCAATTTTCGCCTTCACAATCACATTTGTAGTGAGCAACCTGTCGTCCATCTCGTACAGTGGAGTGCAAAAGGTTGCGCCACCAATGAAAAACATCATTGCGCAGTTATTGTTTGTCAGAACGCGCTGAAATTCCACTCATTTCTACCAATCATAATAATATTGCTTGCCAGTTTTAAATTTCAAAAATTGAAGTGAAATAGAATTGAATGACTTTCTATACAAACATCGTAATCAGCTATTGTGCATAAGGTTGTGATCAGACTAGAAAAACAATCATATTGACGTGAGTTTTTAATGAATTATACTGTAAACTGAAATGACATACTAGCCACACGCAAACTAGCATATTCAACTTGCTTTTGCTTTGAATTTGGATAAATTTAGAATAGGCTCAAAGCACCAGTTGACGAAATTCGAACAAGGACAGAATTTGCCATATAAGAAGGCAGAAAAACATATCTTAGATATCAGAGTTAATAAAACGATCAAGAGCTTATCTTCGTGTTTTTCTTAATGATCCGGACGCACATGGGAAGAATTTTAAAGGTCATAGACCACCTAAATTAAGTGAAAGAGACAAACGACGTGTCTTTCGAGCATCATCTGACTGTGTTTGAAGTGCCTAAAAATTTATAAGCGTGCTAGAAATCGATGTATCGGTATGGACAATACGTAGATTACTCAACTCGTCAAAACTTTTGTAAATATTTAGCCACGAACAAAGCACCAAACATGAAGATCGAACATGAAAAAAAGCGGCTCGTTTGGTCTTAAAAATTGTCGACTTTGGATCGGTAAATTGGAGTACAGTCATATTTTCGGATAAAAAGTAGTGGAATTAGGATTGTCCAGATGGTCTACGTTATTATTGGCATGATTTACGTAAAGAAAAGAAGAAGACATTCTTAGTTGTCAAAACGGAGTTGGGTCGGTGTTGATATGGGCTGGATTTTGGGCGGACGGTAAGACAAAAATTGCTTTCTTGGATGGTAAGGAGAAGGTAGAAGACTATATATGGACGGTATCTGAGCATATGCTACCTGCAGCACAGCATCGTTTTGGTATTGATAATATATTCTAGCAAGACAATGCTAGTGTACACAAAGCACACGCCACTAGAGACTTCTTTGATGAACATAAAATCGTCAAGTTGGAATGGCCAGCAAAATCCTCAGACCTTAATCCAATTGAAAACGTCTGGGAATACCTCACAAGAAAGGTTTATGACGAGGATAAGCATTTTAACAGTAAAGAGGAGCTGAAATCTGCAATTTTACATGAATTAGATTTACTCCCAACGTCTTGTCTTCTCGACATTTTGATTGATTCAATGAAGTCCAGATGCATCATGGTACTTCGAAACAAAGGCAAGGCCATGCCATACTATAAATATAAAAAGGAGACTGTTTAAAGCATTAAGAAACATAAAAAACGTTACTTTTTCATACTGGAGTATCGTTTTGCTCAAGTTTATTCTATAACTTTTGTATTAAAACTTTGTCAATATTTCATTTTTTTAATGAAAATCAGGTAGCCGTTAATAATCGCTCACTTTTCGTTGATCATTACTCAGTTTTCCCTGGGTTTTTTATCAGTTTCTCAACCTACGATGAAAGGGTTGATTAAAAGCCGTTGAGTGGCTTCTAATGATACTGATTGGCTCATATTCGGACACCTAAAAGACTGCCATATAGCTTGAGCTTGTATCGTGCTATTATTGAGTTTCAATCCAATTTACAGCCGGCGAACCGTAAGGCTAAAAACGATATATTTTAGAAAACCAGTGCGTTATAGGTAAGTCAAACGAGGAAATACTATACAAGAGGTGGGTAGATTGGAGGTTTTAAATTCTGTTGCTCTCTGTTACTCAGAGTAGCGGAAAACTATGTTCAAAACGTACGCACATGACGATGGCAATGATCAGTTTCGTCAAATTTTCTGTAATTTCATTGATGAGAAGGTATAGAATGAATCACGCCTACAAAATTTAAAAAACATCATCACATATTCTGCGCGTGGTATGTTCGGAGCGAGGATAGTGTCGGTGAAAATATCTGAGGCTGTGTTTATCCAACAGGTAGGAAAGTATAGAAAGTGGGTGAATTTGTGCGCTAGAGAATTTATTGCCACTGAGTGGAGAGTGATGGAGAGTTAAAAGAAACAACAGCAGCACTAATTGAGCCGTAATCGTAGGATGAGCATTTTCACGTAAAAATTACGTGCAAACGGTGGGATGCGGTAATATCAGAAACAGAAGGAGAAGTAAGGGTAACATGTGGGATTTTATCAGAAAATGGAAGGAAAACTGAGGGATTGAGGCAGGAAGCGATGTAAAACTGATAAGAAAAAACGAGGGAAAACTGAGGAATTTTCAACGGTTCCCAAAAATTAATGCACTATTGTGTTTCATAATATTACAATATTAGCTACAGACAACCCCCCCCTCAGCCTGGACATTACTTATTAGAGTAAGTGAAATGATAAAAGGAGCAACTCATAGAGGTTTACGATTTTCCCGATTTGGACGATAGTGTTATAATGTAAACCATGCTAAAGATTAGCTTTCAAAATCTTTTTAATTTTTTTATGAGCGTTTGTATTCAAAACTAAACAAGCCGTTGCTGCATGGATAATGATCAGACACAAAGATTAGTGACTCCATCGATGAAATTGTACAGCTCTTCATCCAAGATTCCCGTATGACACCAGTAGTTGAAGATAGTTGTGCATGTTACCGATGCCCACGATTCTTGTGCCCATCGCAACAAGGACATCGACATTGCCGATGACCTCGAGCTCTCGCTCCAAAGTTTCTTTTCCATCTTCTCCGAACGACTGGAAGTTAAATCTAATCGTTCACATACTACAGCGCTTTCTTTTTGCTGATCATGCTCCTGAAGTTGCGAATGATCCCGGCTTTAAGTGGTTGCAGATGCGCTGTAGTGCTGGGAGGGAGCTTTCGGATCTCGACGTGTGTGAGCGTCCAATAATCATGATGGGAGGAGACATTGTCGAGCATCAAGAGAACCTTCTGTTCTCTGGCGGCATTCGCGCATCAAGTCAGCTCACCCACCATTGAAATTGCCTTGTGTTCATCACACCCTTCGGGCTATTGCCATACTCCAGGTCCAAATCCTCGGCACTCTTCGACTTAAAGCTACTGGGCTGCCGTGCTCTTCCGACGAAGAAGAGAGGAAGCTTGAGGGAGCCGTCAGTACTGCACGAGAAGGCGACTGTCAATCGCTTCTTCATCTGTTTCCGACCGGAGATCCGATTCCTGGTGATCGTGGACGTCGGGGAGGCGCAGTAAAAGTACGCGGTTTCATCCATATTAAAGATGTTCACCTCTCGTAGTCTTTTGTTACCTGCTTCAGCAGAACTCGTCTTTTGCTTACCGTTGTGTCGCTGACAGTGCTGGCTTCCCCGTGTAGTCTCTTCGACGATAAACAATCCCTTTTCTGGAACTTGAAAGAGCCAGCCCGACGAGTACTTCATTCCCTTGAGCCGTTCAGCCGCCGATTGTGAGGCACTCAGCAGCAGTTCATACCTAATGTTTTGGGCCTTCACGCAAATCGTGTCACCGTTTACGAACGGCAGCTGAAGGCGCTCGCATTGAGCGATCCACCGGACGGGCTCAGCCTCAAGTTGAGGGAAGTGAACGAGCTGGTTGTTCTTCGACGAGATGTTAACGACCTCGCCGTCTTTGCTTCTCAGCACATCCCAGAGCGCAGAGATGGGGAGATGACGAGGGAGCTTGAAGTGTTCTTGAGCCCACACGCACACCATGCGCTGCGATTGCTCAGGCTGAGCAACACGATGCTCGCGTAGCTCCAGCTTCTGTGCCTGAGTAAAGCGTATGCGAATCTTCGTCGTCGACATGCGCTAGATGCCCGTGGCCTCTTTATTTTTTTGATGTTATCCTTTCTTTGTAAGCAATGGCGCACGCCAATTTTTGCTTGGGCAAAAATGCTTGATATTTAATATATATGAAAATAGAAAGCTTATACTATTTCGACAGGTTTACGGTGATGGGGAGGCTGTCTGTAGTACAAAATTACACACTGGTTCAACAATGTTTTCAAAAATTGTCAGCATTTTTTCTGGTGCCGCAACGTTTTGCACCCCAATGTAGCTTGCACTTAGAATTAGTAGCAATTGCTTAGCTTTTATAGCGACTTCAGTGTTTATCTTTTCATCAACGTTCATGCCAGCAGCATACATATTAGTAACTGTTTAGGCAAAGTTTTATATTTGACCTTACATTAATAATTATATAGTGACCCTATGTACGGTACTTTTGGACTGTGGTTGTAGTAGCTCTGGACTGTGGCCGAAGTAGTTTGCACTGTTGGCGTAGTAATTTGGACTGTGGCCGTAGTAGTTTGGACTGTGGCCTTAGAGGCTTCCTGAAAAAAATGCTATTGGGATGTTAAGTACAAAATTCGACTAAAACAAATATGGAGCAAAATTTACCAGTTTGAACTGCGTTAAATACTTGGATTCGCTTAGCTCCTATGCTGTGCTCCTAACGATCTCGCCGAATTGTACTGCGACCAAACTGTACACTTCATGTATTTTCTGACATTGATGCGTGCGAGAGCGTATACTGAACTTTTGTCGGCCCTTTAACAGCTTCTGCGACGGTGGAGTCGCACGGAAGCTGTCAATGCTGTTCTTCTCTGCAATGTCAAAAGCCTGAAGCTCCAGCATAGTTATAAAGACAGTAACACCTTAAGCTCGTAGGTCGTTCAACCAGACGACAAGCTGCGTCTGACAGCTAAATGAGAGGGTCGTGGCCGTGCCGAAATTGCGCTGCTTCTTCTTTTGAGCGAGCCGCGGCGTTCGACAAAGGAACCGTATCGCTGCAGCTTCCTTCCGCCACTTGTAGATGAGCTTCCTGCGGCTGTCAAACTTGCGTCCGGCAGGTCTGGATAGAAGGCATCCATAACGACACTTATATTTTTGCACAAGCTCAATATATCCAGTACCTCTTGCTTGTGAGTGGGAGTGAAGGATTTGGGGTATTTTTTGCAGTGGCTGTCGACCAGGTCCCTCACCGCTACGTGCCATGTTCACTCCGTGTGTGTTGCACCGAATGCGGCGAAAGCCTGTGGTTGGTTAATTGCTTTTGATGCTCCAGCTAATCAATTACAGTCCTACCCAAGGGAAAAAGCGCTCTCATTTTGTATGGCGCATACTGCTTGCATTTTTTAGGTTGTACAATAAACCTCATCTCACTGTCCCTTATGAATGGTATTTTGGGTGATTGGTTGGACTCTATCAATCTTTTGAATTGGAAGATGCCATTTAGATATGTAATCTAAACTTTATAATTGACATATGTAGTTGACTTATCACGATCAATCTCACATTTGAGCGGTACCTCACAAAAAAAAATTTGGTTTTACCATGCGACAAATTAAATCACCTTATTTCAATCCAATAACCAAGTATAAAAAGCCCTACCAGATGAGTTGTGGTACTAAGAAGTTGCTTTGCAGCTGCAGAAAAGAAGGGGTTATAGAATGATTTGGGATATATATGACGAAGAAGAAGAACAAATCATCGAGGCGGACGCCAAGCGTAACGAAGAGGGAGAAATGAATGATTATGGCCTTTCATATGGTTGGTCTGGGCACGACCGACATCGTGCGCATGACATAACGGTGTACTCATACCATCAGACGCGTGATACATCCACCTCCTCCTACGGCATGTAAGCTTCCCGGTCCAAAATTACATACGTATGCCCGTGACGTCCGACGTATCGTGCGCGCTGCTGCTGATGATGAGTCCACTGCCGCCATGCTAAAGCACGAACACAACATATCTACCTCTGTAATAACGCTTCAGCGTACTCTTGCCAGAGTGGACTGGCTGGAGTATACCAAAGTGTTTATGATCTTCCTCTGACAGCCGAAAACATGCTTGTATGCATGGCCAAGGCGAAGGGCATGCTACTGCGGTAAGATGCCGGTACTGTATGGGAATCTATTATCGTCTCTGATGAGAAGAAGTGGAACCTAGATGGTTATGATGAATTTTAGCATTATTGGCGCTACCTCCGCCTTCTAGCACGTCAGACTAAGCGACTACAATCACGAGAAGGTTTAGCCACGGTCTGAGGTGCTTTCAATGCCCTTGTTAGGTCAGATCTCGTCGCCTTGGTGGGGAGAAAAAATTCGGAAAAATATGTTCACAGATCCTCTGAGAATCTTCTCCCTTTTGAACACTTGAAATATGGCTCTGATTTTACGTATAAGCAAGACAATGCGACTATACATGTATCAAAAAGCAGCATTGAGTTTCTCAATGAGAAACATACACTGCCGGCATTATATCTAAGCCACACCAGAATTTCATCGATTAGTCCTAGAATGTTAAGTTTCATTCACTAGATTAATATAGCCAATTAATTACCTAAGCGGTAAATATTTAATTCGCGCCATTTTGTAGTTTTTGAGATAGACCGCCAATACCAAAATTGTCACACTTATGCCCGGCATTTACTATAAGAAATCACTGAATTGAGACGAATTTTATACTGGTACATGGTTCCTATCTTCCTTCAATTTATCATTGACAGTTCTATCAGTGAAAAAGTTATATATAAGTCATGTTTAATGCCTCACAGCTCATTTATGTTATTTTGATGTCATATTTCGTGCAGGGACTATGCCAAAGGGAATTTAGCTCACTGAACCGATAAGACCGTAATACTGAATGCGTCTTCGAGGAATTTGTCACACAAAATGATTGCAACGCTGTTGGGGCTTTTGAGGGATAGTCAAAACGCCAATAGTTCAAGTATACGAAGGCGAAAGGCTCTCCATAACTGAAAACGTCTCATAAACTGCGATGAATTATGTCGGCTGAAGCCAATGTGAACCGTGGGGTTGTTGGGTTCGAGTTATCTTCAGTGAGGAGAAAAGATTTAATCTCGACAACCCTGACGGCTTTGAATTTTACTACAGAGGCAGACATCCGCAAGGAAAAGGACCTCTTTTCAGGGAGGCGAATTGGAGGTGACTCGGTCATGATCTGGGCAGCCCTTTGCACGTGTGGACAGAGTGAGATCGCATGGCTAAAAGAGGAGGAAGTCGGCTAAAGGCTGCGCGAATACTCCAAGGGGCTCTCTATTGCCATTTGATTCACTTGCACGACCAACTGGATTCAATTTCCAACAGGATAATGCAGCATACATCGCGCTAGACTGACTATGAAATCATTGACGATTACAATGTTGATGGTCTTGATTGGCCAGCAGCATCCCAGATCTCAATCATATCGAAAAATTTTGAGGAATGCTGGCCAGATATTAATATGACAACGAACTTCAGTATCACTCCTTTAATGAGCTCTATCATGCTATGCAGCATGCCTGGCGGAATATGAGTCCAGATTACTAAAAAGGTTGGTCAATTCAATGAAAGCGAGGTGTGTAACACTGCTAAAAAGCGACAGAGAAATCATCGAATACTAATTCATCCGTAGACATAACGTTTTACCGAAACGAAATGGGCTTTTTCGCGTCATGGCTTATAATTATTGCCGACTTGAAAAGGCCGTTCTTTACTGTAATATAAATATCTCAGCGGTCAGATGTGCTTTAAGAGTCGTTGAAATTGCATTAGCTGCTTCTCGAAAACCACTACAATGTCTTGATTGCAACTAAAATGGCGGATTTTAGAAAACGTCAAGCGCAGAAATATGATGTGGCTCAAATACAATGCCGACACTGTATTAAATTGCTGTATTGGCCATCGAAGTATCCAGATCTAAATCCTATTAGCAACTTGTGGTCTATCATTAGTAGGCAAGTTTGTGAAAATGGAAGACAGTTTGACAGTGTGCAAGCATTAACTGTGTCCTTAATGGATGAATGGGAATCAATTCCAAATTAGTTCCTCACGTCGCTAGGGGATTCAATGCCCCGTCGGAGCATTGAGGTGACCGAAAATAAAGAAAATAAGACATGCTAATAAGATACCGATAATACTTTTGTTTGATTTTATACTTGATATTGTATTAAAAAGGTGATTCAATTTGTCGCAGGGTAAAACCAAAAATTTGTATGTGAGGTACCGTTCAAAATGCGAGATTGATCGTGATAGCTCAACTAAATGTGTCCATTATGAGTATGCATTACATATCTAAACGGCACTTCTAATTCGAAAAATGCATGAGTAACGGCCAAAACACCAGGAGGTGTTTTATCTTGGAGCGGAGTGTAGCTGTTGATGGAAAAGTGTTCATGCCTAAAGGAGATCAAGACGGAGAATGATTGCATATGAATGGATCCACCGAGCGATTGCGAAAAAACGTGATCGTTCCCTTGACGTTTTGCAGCAGTTATCACGTGATTAATAAACTAAAGTATCAACTGCGCTTCATAAAGGTGGAGAAATATAGATAGTAGCGTCATGGGCGAAAATTCATCTACACATCTCCAGCAGCATCTAAAAGCGCTTTATTGCCAAAGCAGAGCACCATTATCAAGAGAGCATGTTGGGCGCGAAAACCAATCGAAGGTAATTGCACGATGCGGGATTGTTCGAGTGCAAGAAGTAAGAAAAGATCATGAAATCACACGATGGAAACAAAGAAGCACATCTCGCGTGAGCGGCCCAGCACGTTGACTGCAAAAGTTATGGCAGAATATGACGTTTTTGGACGAACAATGTTGTTTGGTTTATAAACAAAATATCCCAAAATTATAAAATATATAAAAGAAATATCCAAGTAGTGATTGAGCCTAAAATAACATTACCACTGAGCAATTTCAACAAGCAAAGTATGTCGACATTATCAAGAAGTAGTAGCTCTTCATCACTATCCAGCTTATCGTATTCTTC
>CACSLJ010000318.1:0-28907 GCA_902706625.1 Albugo laibachii | reverse complement strand
TGAGATAGTGAGAAAGTGCTGTATGTCAATGCCAAAGAGATTGGCGCAAATTGTTGCCGCCCTTTGCGGCAACACCAAGTACTAGCTGACCATCCTTAATCTTTTATTTTGAATAAAGTAAAGGCTTACGTGCGGGCATTTAAATAGGCAATACAAATTCCAAGTTATGACTGCTAGCACAGACGTAAAACGTGATTTTTCATTGGGGGGTGCTCACTTTCCGAACCCACTGTAGGTCTACGCCTGCCGAACATCGACGGTCATTCGAAACTGCCCCGCCTCAAGTTTTTTTACTATCAATGGCGGAAAACACCATCGACTCTTGGCGTCCTTGAAAATTAAACCAGCGTTTAAAAGTTCATTTACTTAAGTCGCCATAAAGTCACGATGCTCGGGAGGATACCGGCGCGTTTTGTACTTGATTGGCTGAGCACCAGGTTTTAGACGAACTTCTAATGGTGGCATATCCACGAGTGGGCCTCGTCCTAAAGTCAAACGAAAACAGTTCAAATGATGTTCCAACATCTGACTCAGTTGTTTTGCAAAACTGTCTGAGCATCCCCCCTTCTTTGCTTCCTGCACCTTTGAAAGCAATGCGTCTGTCACTTCAGTCATGCTGTGTGGGGCACGAATCTCCTCAACATCCGGAAAACAGATATCCTCTGCCACAGGTGAGAGGTATTCACCAGCCATGAACTTTTCACCGGTCGGTTTTGTTGACTTGATTGCAATCATAGCACGAGCAAGACCATCATTAGTCGGTGGTAGTGAGCAATTCCATTCGTGGTACTTCTGCACCGCATAACGAAGCATTTGCTGGGGGCTGTATCCCAAACGACTCATTATCTCTCGTCCCAAAGGGACTTGCCCAGCAGATTTTGGAATGGACCGCGGAGCAATCCAACATTTTACATTGCTTAACACCAAAGGTCCACTTGGTGTCTCGAATTTAAAACTGAGAAGTACTTCTTCAGTAATCAGAGCGTTGCTGTTGATTCCTTCAACTATTAATGGCATAGCGAGCGGTCGAGTAGCCACCCAACGTTCCCCTGGCTAGCAACTGATCCAATACTTTTCGGTTTACGATAGACGTATCAACTCCACTGTCTGGATTCACACGCACTTTTAATACCACACAGACGAGACCAACAAGGCTTACGTCAGCATTATCGCTCACTGTTGCCACCACAATGGCTGGTTTGTATTGTCCTTTGTTTTGAAACCCACTTTTGCTCATTATCTGCTTTACTTCCTTTTGACTAGTGTAAGGACATTGTGATATCCGATGCTTTTCTGAGCCACATTTGAAACACTTCTTTTGGTTGTTTCGCCGATTTCGAGCGATGTATTTCGCGTCGCTTGGTTTGGCCATTGACTGGGTGGTTTGACTGATCTCTTGAACAGCTTTCTCCCACTCACCGCAGATTTTTCACGCGCCTCCGGTATGTGAGCTTCAAACACCAAAAAATGATCCAGTTTTTCGGTCAACCAATCAACAACTGCTGGAACCGAATTCTCTAGCTTTTTATGGATCGATTTCTTCAGCTGACTTTGCACGGTCTGGCGAAATGCGATGGGTTGAAAAGCTCGCACAAGTATCTGTACTGCATCAACTGGCTCGTCTTCAGCGAGCCCATCCATGTCCTGCGCATCCAGTATGGCATAAAAATCCGTAAGAAGGCGAATTACTCGAGAGTCTGCATCTTGTAGCTGTACATCCATTAAGATTCCCCTACAGGCAGACTGCAACATCTCTAGATCGTTGTTCCCAGCAGCTTGAGATGACAAAAAGCATCCTTTCCAGTCATTTTCACTTAAATGGTCGAGGCCTTATCTCAATTCATATCGGCAGATCCGTCTCAATGTTTTCTGATCAATACATGCCCGATAGGCATGAGAAATAAGGTATTACCCGTTCCTTGATTCAACATATCTACCCGGCGAGCATAGATCATGTATGCATCCTTAAAGGCTCGTTTCTCTTTCTTCGTAGATCCTCTATGTATAGGTGCGACAGGCATATTTGCTCTGGTGGCGACTATATTCTTCACTTCACAACGTTGACTTTCATATTTTTCTTGCCGATTTTCTCCGGCGAATATTGACCAACGAGTTTGACTTGAGGCACGCATGCGCGTATTCACATCCTCGAACAGCTGGTCGATCCGTCTCTCCTGATTTACAATTGTTGCATTGTCGCTTGAATCGCGTTACACTGCACCTGAAGTGCCTCCTGTTGAGTAAGTATTTTTTCTCCATTTCAACTTGAGACTGATTGAGTTGCCGCTGATTGGCGTATTGCTCTTCTAAATACGCTTTTTTCTGTTCCATCATCAGCTGTTGCTGTTCATGGAGGTTCTGAAGCTGCTCATAAGTGAGCTGCTGAGTATGCACGGATAGCTGCACTGCTTCCTCCGCTTCTCTGCGTGTATCCATATCTTTGATTCTTCGCACTAATGATGAAGGGATCGTTCTTCGTACCTCCACTTGATTTGTGACATCTTCGTACATCGCGGTGTCTCTATTTGGACTCCCCGAGTCCGTCCTTCTTGTGAGAGACTTGGGTTGCAACCGCGTTGCATTTCTACTGCTTATGCTATTCGGATCAATAGCATCAAGGAATTCTTTGTTGTATCTTTCCGTTCGAATAAGTATATTTACGACTGTCTGTTATTCTACGACGGTTTAGATCTTAATTCCTATATGGGCCTATTGATCTGGTCCTGTGAATCCGGTCCTCTGAATTCGGACCACACGTCTACCGGCGCGATGCTTCACCTGACACATTCTTGCTGTTCTTAGCTATCCGGGTACGTACTGCGGGGATGTTTGGTGTATCTCCAACACCGCCCATACGTCAGAATATAGCACGAAATCCCCAACATCAAATTGTAGTCGTTTTGTCCCCGTTTATTTGCTATGCCCACTCGATCCTTTTCTCTCGTTTTGTTTGAAGGCAACGATACTCGCTTGTGTAGCGCATCCAGACTATTCTGGTGTTTTGTACTTGGGCTTTACAGAGATATCATATCTCTTGCAGAATTGTCGCCGTTCCCACATTTGTAGAATCTACGAGGATTCTATCAAGGGGCCGCATGGGTGGCAAGCCCGTCATAGCCTTTATTGGACTCTAGCCGTCGAGTGATTTTAATGGTGATTGATTCAAAATCAACTGTATCAGAGGAATAAGTTTTTCCCACTCGTCTGGTTGCATTCTCCATTCGCTCAGCAGCACCCTTGTACATTTCAAGACTTTTTTTTACTCTTTTAACCGTTGCATTTGCCCAAGGGCATCTATGCGTGATAAAGTGATGTAACGATCCCATTTACTTCATTTCATGAAACAGCTCGTTCTTGAAATGGGTGTCTAGGTCTAAAATCCATGGATGACATACCCCAAAATTAGCGAACCATTTGAGCAAACAATCTGCTGCTGCCATTGAGTCTGCAGAATTTGTTGGCATCAACCAAACGTACTTGGACGCATCATCTTTACTCACAAACAGGTATTCTTTACCTTGAGTACTTTTCCCCATAAACATATAGTCGAAATGTATCAATTAGTTCGGTTTGGTTGCACGAAGAGCTCCTCCCAAATGTCTCTGCACCCGGTTTGGCTCACTACTCGAGCAATGCAAGCAATTCTTGATGAAGAGATTCACATCGCACTTCATGTTGGTCCAACATAATCTTTCTTTCAACATCTGGTACGTTGTTTTAACGCCTCGGTGCCCTCCACAACTAAAATGGGCTACCACACAATCGATTAGGCCATCCTCCCTTTCAAAACATGAGAGTGTTGGGTGGGGATATCGTTGTTGTATAACCTTTATCTCAGTCGGATTTGGCCATTAAAACGTGTCATCGAGCAATGGGGAGAGAACTAAACCAAGCTGTACAATTGCACAAATCGAAGCTCGTGCTGATCTTCAATGGGATAGTAAGTCAGTCCAGACATTTGTCGCCCCAGCAATATCGTAGATGCGGTTGTTAAATCCCATCAAATAAATTGCCCAGCGCTGTAATTTAGCGATGGTGTATTTTGGGACCGTGGAAATGACCGTATGCGGATCAAACATGATTCTGAGATTTCGATTACCCGTATAATAATTGAATCCTTGCTGTCATTGCAAGAGGTACTCAGCACGTTTGTATGTTATAACAATGGCGAATGCTTCATTCTCGACGATTGGTCCAGTATTTTTGGGAGCCGGAGAATTTTCCACTGAAAAACATTTGGGGATGATGGTCCATGTCGGCGAGGGGGAGCAGCATGTGGCCTTGTGGGATAACTGCGCCCCAATGGCGGTCACTAGCATCGATACACGCAGAAATGGTCATATCGTCACGTGGGTGCGTTAGCAGCACTGCGCTGCGTAGGGCATCTTTCAACTCGAGAGCACAGCGGGTTTCTGTGTCAGATCATCCGACATCATCGAGTAGTATTTCTTCCATTTTGCGTTTGATCGACCATCAGCTGCGGTCGCAATTGTTTCCATCAAAATTTGAAGCGGCTGGACGATGGCAACATATCCCGGTATGGAGCTTTGCACTTGACGGTAGTCGCATTGTCTTTCAGTCGGACCTCAAGCACAGATACGTCCACTGGTCTTCCGGGAATGAGCTGTAAACAGAAGCAATCGATCATGTATAGCAACATGGATTGCAACCGGTCCGAAACTACTGGAGGGCATCCGCCATTGATTGTCTCTTAGACCCTGCACTCGAGTACTTGTTTCTTTGAGCTTGATCGTCGTGTTTCTGAATAGCAGCAGTTGTACCAAGATCAGGGACAAGGTCAAAATCTTATTCCTCGTGACTTAAGACGGGGTACTCTATTTCAGACGGTTTGTCTCGCCTATTCGCTGCATGGACGCAATAGTTTCTTGATTCGACGTCGTGGTGCTCGTCTCGGTTCCCGAATTCGAGTATAGGGTTGATTCGTTGACCTTCTTGTAGGAGTTGGGCCAGTGTGTAACCCAATCTCGTCATAATGTCCTGTACCAGCAACGAACCCCCCCATACCACTCGGAAGAAATGACGGAAGAATCCAGCACATTCCTCAATGGAAGTGTTTCATTCCGAGTAGCAAATCTGACACTATTCACGGCTGCCTTTTCAATCAGCACAACATTGCCGGTGAATCCAGTAACTTCCATCGGGGCCGATAATGTTTTTATCACGGAATCTGACCAATGTGTTTCCAACCACTTCACGGAAATTGCGGAGCTTTTTGCGGCGGAATCGATGGCAGCCAAAATCGGTGCATCTTTTACGTATCCTTGCATTAGCGGGATATCATTGACAGATTAATTTGGAGTCATAAATGCGACATTGCGTCCTTATCTTCCACGCGTTCTTGTACTCGTCAACTAACTTTTGAGATTCCGTTTTCGTGACATCAGGACAATTTTAAGCGCCCTGATCGGTGGAATTGCACTAAATAAGCCGGGTTACTCTTGGACACGGACTTAGCAGCCTCCCTCCGAATTGATGCTCTATCTTGTGGAATGCGATTCAAATCTTTCCGAAAGTTCTTGGATGTCGAATGCACGGTTTTTTCAGCACTATATCGCCTTTTTTCGCGTTGAAAAGGAGTCTTTTCGACCACTCCATCATGAAGCATCGGTCCTTCATACCTTTGAAAAAAGATGGCATGCTCCTTCAACCATCCTACGCAAGCTGGTAGATGTTATCGGTATCTTTCATTTCTCTGCAGATGGAGTTCATTTTTCCACCGTCTTCTTGAACAAAGCGGGGCGAAGGGCGCCTATTAGATACTTGACACATGCTTTAGGCTCTTCTTGGTCAAAGTTCGCCATGTTCAAATCATCGAGGATGTACATGAAGAGTCTTACCAGTGTATCCACTCTAGATCCACCACGCATAGTCGATTTCATTCGCAGTTCCTTCATTGCCTTATTCTATGCTGCGATCCTTATCATGTCGCAGTTCTTGGCCTTTAAGAAGTACTGTAGCCATCATCCTCAAAAATTTATGAATCTTCATATTGCAATTCACAACGACAGATTCTCACTCTTGTCTTATCTTCGATACAGGCACCCACTGGCATCCTGAATACTGTTGCTCCTGCGCCTTGATTCGAAATTTTTATTCGCTGTCCATACACCAAATAAGCATCCTTAAAGGCATGTTTGTCACTTTGGGTTGTTCCTTTGTACATGGGGCCGAATTATATCTCCCCAGAAGCCATTATGACCCGACTATTGATTCATTCCTTGCTTGTAGTGTTAGTGGTACCAGACCTGTCCTCCCACGTAGCTTCTTTAAATAGCCACCATCTGGCCAGACTACTGGTCCGCGCTTTCTGCTGGACTTTCGATTCCAAGTAAGAAATTTTCCGCTTTTGTTCCAAGTCTTTTTCATGAGCTTCCACCAGCCACTCTGCTGCTCGGTCATCCTTGCGTTGAGAGCGACCTGATTCTGGTACTTCTCAGCGAGTATGTCAACTTCCTTTTTCAAATATTCTTGCACTTGCGTCCTCACAATTTCTTGCTGTGACTCTCGTCCTTGTGCGTGCACTTGATCCCTTCCCTGGGATCGCTTAGACTTTCTGCCAAAGAGAGTTAGGTAAATTATACATCGACTCGATGGTCCTCCTCTGCTCCTCTATCACTCGATACGGGGAAATCGATCGATTACTTTCGCGATCCATAGACTCTCGTCGATAGCCCGAAATTTAGCTCCACTTAACCCTGGGAGTCTAAAGAATTCTTTGTAGGGACTTCCGGAAGATTCTCCGATAATCAGTGTGGATCCTGTAAAGATTTTACCGCAAATTCACAAGTGCTATTAGGTACGTTATCTAGCAACCTAAGTAAGCAGCTGTGTGACCCATCTTAATGGAGCTTCAGCTCAAGCGGATGTAGCATCCGCTACACACTCTATCAAGAGAACGACAAAATTTACACCTCAGCAGCGACGAAGAATTTTCCAAGGGAAAAATACTTGCCGTTGTCGAGTCACCATCACTTTCCTCAGGCCTTTATCCAATTGGAACTTGTGTGGCAAGTGCTAATGAAAATGACTATATTCTCACTACATTACCACTCCGCTAGGGTCAAAAGCACTGCAGATTCATAATAACAACAAAAATTTCGAATTTGTCCTGAAGTTGAATTCATCGGGCACGTCCAGCTTGCGTTCTGCGTATAGGTGACCAAGATCCATGTGCATCATGCGATGCTTAAATCATAATCGCAAGTGGTGATAGTTTGGTCTTAGAAGAATCGGTGATGATGACGACAAAAAGGAAGCCGTTTGAGGCGATTTATACATTTCTGAACATTAAGCTCTTCGTGACGTTTTGCAATCAGTACTTTAGTCTCACTACTGAATACGTGTGAGCCTTCCGTATTTGAAAGCGAGGATTGGATAGGGGATGTAGGAATATTATTTTGTGGGATAAGGTATCCGGAATGCTTACAACGGTATTGGTGGCAGTTGTAATCTGCAGGGTTGTGTTTGCAATCTTAAAGACTTTGCTCTCGGAGAAAGGTTCGAGCCGGAGTTGCCGTACGTCTGTCTATTCCTGACGGCACAAGGATTACTCTTGAATGTTTTGGCGTCAGTCGGGCAATGTCCTTCAATCCTGTCAACATTCAACAATGTTTTTAATACTTAAGCTACTCTTCCTTCGATCACGGAAATATGGGGCTTATTTCTTCATAGAACCCCGTACTCGCGAAAAATGGATAGCGTATTGGAAGACTTATCACCGACACCGCCCAGAAGAGATGCTCTAGCATCGTAATGTCCATTTCTATAGCAACGGATGAGTAGTACTCAAATGAAGAAGTATTTGTCGGCCTAGGAAAGTGAAGGTATACTTTGTACTTTATATCACTTAGAGATACTCGGGTTGGTACACGATTTTGGAATAAAAGACCCTTGAGGGAATAGCATAGATTAGTGGAAAATAGCTTTCAACCTGATCGACCAATTGCCACACAAAGATGGAAGTTTTAACTGGCGATAATAATATCCTAGCTTAATACTTGGACATAATCGAGGGATACGTTGAGTTATTTCCAAAAAAGTTACTTGAAAATCCATGAATTTTTGTCTTTGCGTATAATGAATGGCTTACTATCAATAGACATCGACCCCATCTACTGCAAAGCGCGGAACATGAACCTTAGGAGTTTCCCGTGGTAGGTCCAATGTAGCATCTGCAAGAATGGCTCACCGCAGCCATCAAATCTCCGTCGATTTAACAGCGCTCTGTGAACATACAGAGTTGTGTTCGGTTTTGGAGTCTTTGTCCCCTCTTCACAGTCGGATTGGCTCTTTAGCTGATGTTTTCACACGACCATGCGTAAATAATGCCTTTGGTCGAGAGTGCAGTTCCAAGATACGGACGTAGCCCATTGTCACGATAAAATGGCAACTAGAAATTCAAAGACAGCGTCTTGTGTATCTATGCACACACTAAGTTCGTGTTTGCCAAAACCTTGTGTGGGTCACCCGCATCGTGAATGTAGCTCACTTTTCGACGTAGCATTTCGAATACTACAAATATCGCACTTCGATGAGAGTGAGGTACCTTCGACTAAATAAGTCTTTCCAAAGCCGCATGCACTCCACGGTACCCAAACTTGTTTTTGTATCCATCCAAACTCCTCCACGATCAAACACTGGACCGATGCTGTGCAAAGAAGAGTTCATATCTGCCCTCTTAAAAATACACGTTGTTGCTTTTAGTGCCTTCTCAATGTATGGGCTTTTATTGCGCGCCCGGGTGTCTGTTTGGTCGGGCGCTCTCTGATTGTGATCATTTCACAAAAAGCAAGATGCTGGTAAGATGGTTTGCTATCTGGATGGGTATACAGAACTCCTTAAAATCTCTCCACTCGGCATGCCCGAATAAATGCTCCGGTCACGGACGATGTAAAGCAAATGATGTCTGCGACTGTATGCAGAATTGGGGTGGGGGCGACTGCTCCCTTCGAGTCTGTCCTTATACCCGCGCATGGCACGATACAGCAATCGGAACCAATGATGCGCATTATTACGCCGAATGTGCCAACCGAGGAATTTGCAATCGTGATAAAGGGCTTTGTGTTTGTGATGATGGATTCACGGGGAAAGGATGTCGTCGTTTGGGATGCCCTGATGACTGCAATGGGCACGGCACCTGTGAGTACATTGAAGATCTCGCAAGTGATTCATTTGACAAGCGCGTCAATGGTGTCCCGGGTCAAAAGTATACTCTTTGGGATCAAGAAAAAATAATGGGTTGTCGATGTGATCCAGGGTTTCAAGGATATAACTGTGCTCAGCGGATGTGTCCAAAGGGAGATGACCTTCTGACACCCAACCAGAACGAAATGATTCAAGCAATCGTGACCACATTACCCACATCTTCTGCAACTGCTGAAGGCTATCTCACCTACTTTGATCCATATGGCAATGCTTACACTACCGGTGCCATTTTATTTTCAGCAGCAATGGACTGCACCACCACCTTATTGACAGAATTGCAGCAATTGCCCAATAATGTCCTCAACACGGTCATGGTCGATACAGTTGCCTCGCCGTCAAGTTTTGTTTCTTTCGTTCGCAATGCACCAAAGCTGACCACATCCACAGGCACTGCCACTACATTTACACGACCTGCCAACACCGCGATATGTTTGATTCGGTTTAGGTCTGAGCCTGGCACAACTGGCTACCAGCATCTCTTTGGATGCAATGTCAGCCCTCATGCCACCCAAGGGCAGCATCCAGCCACTACAGGCCTTGCAGGCGCGACATGCGCTGTGCATGAGGTCGCTCTCGATACTTCTGGTACACGCACCCTCAGTGAGCTTGCGCCATGTTCCAACAGGGGTCAATGCGAACAAACATCCGGCACCTGCAAATGTTTCACGGGTCACGTGGGACTAGCATGCCAAAAACAGGAAGCACTTGTTTAATTTTCTCGCGAATATATTAATCTGAGTTTATCAATAATGTAAAGCACGACGCCTTCGCATGCATACACGACTAGACTTTGCTCCCGACACGACAACAGTTTACTTCTTGAACCAAGTGTTTTCATCTTTTGAAGCTCGGTCTTTCAAGCTGTCTTTAATCTCGTCAGGTGACTTTTGCGACACATCTCCTTTCAATTCGCGAGGCAAGTTGTCCACAAATTTGTCGCGAAGTTCACTCGCTTTGCTTTTGACTTGACTGGTCCAGTCCTCTGCAGTCTCATTGACTTGATTGGAGACATTTTCAGCTTTATCAGACACATAATCGCGCGTCTCATGCGCTTTTTGTTCCACTGAGCGTTTCGGGTCTTGAGCTTGATTACGCCAATCATCCGAGGCTTGGCGACCACGTTCCTTCCAATTTTCTTTGGTCTGGTACGAACGATTTTTCCAATCGTCTTTACCTCTACCATAATCGTCAGCCTTACGACGGGCACGACCCTTTACGTCTTCCTTCCAGTCATGCAAATCGTCAGAAGTTTGACGTGCACGGTCTTTCCAGGAGTCTTTTGTTCGCTCGTAGTCAGAACGACTTTGCCTTCCACGCTCAGACCACTCCCCTTCTTTTTCATCAAATCGATCTCTGACTTCTTCCGTGCGATTCCTCAATGAGTCGTTCCATTCCTTCCCACGATCACGCACTCGAGAGGCAGCATCGCGGACAGTATCAGCAGCGCTGTCCACCCAGCTCCGATCATCGCGGGAGCCGTAGCGGTCATTGTTCCGTTGACGTCGCTCTTTTGCGTCCTGTGAAGCATTCAAATGGTCTCAATATATCGCAGCGTAACAATCTAATGTGAACTTACTTGAATACACTCGCGGAAATCGTGTGTCTCGTTATCACAACGCGCGCGCTCAAAGGAGCCACCCCATAATTTATGAAACCAATCGCCGTAACAGGCCTTTACACGTTCCTTCAGCTCCTCGCACTCTGGGTAATTCGCGTCCATAATGTGTGCTCTTTAGAGTAAATCCAAAAGTGACTGAATGAAGAAGGAAAAAGATTTTTTTGGAAGGTTCGAAAGTTTTGAGACATGTTTCTCTGCCTGCACAAAAATATATCCTTTCGCAAGCGCAATTTTTATGGTTACACAAGCGGAGGAGACGGTTCTTGGAGTGACTGCATCTATTAATCTTTCTCGATGAATGCGATGACAATCATGTCACAAAACTTGACGATAATCACGAGTAGCATTCATTGACAAAAGTTTTCGATTTCTGATGTAAAAACACGACATCTGGCACTCCTTTTTCTGCTGAATTTTATACGTAGACTTAGTGATTTCAACAGTTTAAGGAATTTATTCATTGTACCTGCAAGAAAGTAGACAAATTTCTAATTATGGCTGCCATTGGAATAAATTTTGGCCGCATAATGCGTCGTGCACCTTCCGATGTTGAGAATCAAAATCAGAATCCATCGCAGCAAGTCTCACGATCATCAAATAGCTTCCGTGGATCAGAAGGTCTAGATGAATCAGACATTCAGATGAAAGGTTGGATGCGAAAGCAGAAAGAAACGTTACGCTCATGGCCTCGACGATACTTTACACTGAGTGGAAAGGTATTGACATATTTTGATAGTGAAGATAGATCACGGCCGCCGCGTGGTGTGATCAAGTTTATTGATGTGAGCTCACTGACAACAGAAGATAACGGATTATCCTTGCATCAGGCGTCCGGGAAAGAAGTTCGGTTGATTGCAGATACACATGTTGCATACAGTGCGTGGCTCGCTGTACTTACAGCGGCTTTGAAGAAACCAGAAAGTAATAAAAAGCATTCTTGTAAGGATGGATGGGCGCATTGTTTGATTGAAGACGATGTTTGGACTCGATATTATATCGTTGTGAATAACGATGGATTCAGCTGCTTTGAAACAGAAGACGAAGACTCAGAACTTGCTCTTTCTGGATTGGTTCGCTCTGTGGCTGAATGGGATGAGAAAAGATTCGGGCTGGTAGTCGGATTAAGCAAAGGTCGTAAAATCAAACTGACATTTGATAGTACTGAGGAAAAGATGTCTTGGCTTTTATCACTGGAATTTGCAGTATCGTTCGGGAATTCTCGAATCAAAAAGGATTACACTAGGAAGCTAGCAAAGAAAGCGTCCACCGCAGTGACTGAAGTAGCTCCTACGGCATCCTCAGGAGCCGTTAATTCTCAGGTCGATGACGGTGTATGGATCTGATCTTCCTCGGAAAGCAACAATTTTGACAGTTTACAAATAGTGTTCACATACTGAAGGATAATCTTTCCAATATCATTACGCGTACACTACAATAACTTTGCGCAAATCTACCGATCAGTTCCTTGCCGATTCATTGTATACATCACTCAATATCACGACCCAAACGGAGCGCGAGCAGTGAGTCGTTGTACTGATTAAAAGCTTCGTTGATGTCGTCTTGAAGCTGCATCGCTAGCGGTACGAGTTCCATCTCAACATTGGCGCCAATCTGGGCGGATGCGCCGACCCGTGGCTGTAGAACTCGAATGGCATGAATCATTTCTTGTAATTCTGCATTTTGACGCACGTCTCCAGTGGCATAGAGTATCTTTTGCGTCAACTGATGGACCAATTGCTCGACTTCACGAAGCTCGGATTCATTCAGAGGCTCCGCTTCCGCCGCATTGGCTAATGCTTCTCGTTCTTCAGCTTCCCATCGCTTGAGTGCTTCTGCATAAGCTTCACGCTCACAAATATCTTGAGTCCGAACTGTGAGACTTAAAAAGCGATCCAAGTGTATATTCAGCAATGCGTCAGGCATTTGGGTGAGCACTTGAGTCATGTATCGATTCATCTCTTTTTCTCTCTTCACAATGAACTGCTCTTCTTGATTTTTACCGATCATAGATGAAAAGGGATGACGTTTCGGGAACCGTGGAAACCAAGGCTCACGTTTACCGCGTCGACCAGAGGCAGCCGCCTTTAGCTCTTGATGAAGTAGGTTGAAATCATTGTATCGTCCACCGGCAAGCCAAGCCGTCTTGGACTGCTCCAAAATATCGCGACCCCAAGTGCATCGTAAAACGTACTCCGTATATTCGTCCCCGTATTTCGCATTTTGCTGCTTCCGATGACCAAGCATTGTGCATGTGAAAATCCCACCTTTGTACGGAATCGGTGGTCCCGTTGCGAAGTCTTGAATTTTTTGCACAGGGTTCACCAAGTTTTCATCCTCGGCTGCCATCAAAGGACCCTGAGGGGCTTCTCCACCCTCACCAAATATGTCTCTTCCAGCTTGAGCGAGCTGCTCGGTGCGGGCAAGGTTACCAGCGACACCTTCTCCTTCTTCTTTGGTATTATCATGCGCAGTCCAATTCAATTCGCCATTGATAAGCGTGTCCTCTTCCGCCACAAATCCAGCGACAGCTTGTGACCCGATCGCACCCAATTCACCAACTTTTCCGGGTGCCACCAAAAGATCTTCCACTCTCCCTGGTGTCCCCGATACAGAAGCCACACTTGCTACGGCTTGATGCGTGTCGAGGGATCCCAAAGTAGCTGTCGGAATTAGGTCCGTTTCTGGAGGGATCGTATTTTCAATGTCCCGTAAACGTTGAAAAGCTTGTATTTCTTCTTGTTGAGCAGCGTTTGCTGCATCAGCGGCTTCACTTGCGATTCTCACAGCTTCGGCAGCAGCCAAAGATGCTTTATGGGCTCGGTCTTGGGCCGCATTATATTTGTCTTCCTCTCGTCTCATAACTTGTCTGTATGCTCGTTGAAGTGTGCGTGCGGCGATGGCGTGACGTAATTCAATCAAACGATTTTGCCGTTCCGTTTCACGCCGTTCCTCCAAGATTCTTTTCCTCTCTTCTTCTTGTTTGGCCAGCATCTGGATTCGCTCTTGTTCTTCCCGCCGCTTCGCTTCTTCCAACGCGAGTCTTGACCTATGAATCTGTTGAAATCGCTTCAAAAAGTGACGCTGAGCAACCAGTTTATAGACAGCGGCATGCCATCTCCTCTTTGTTGTTTGTTTACGGGCATCTTGTAGTGCAGCCATACGCTCCTCTTCTTGCAAGCGTTTCCGTAGTATTGCTTCTTCGATCTGATCACGACGTTTTTCGGCTTGTTTGCGACCTAATCGTCCCCGTACCAGCGCTTGGATCTTGATGGTCGCTGCCACACGTTCGGCATGATTCTACACGGAAACAGACGCTATTACTTGTAGCCACAGTAATTGTGCAAATGGTGTCCTTACCTTTGCAAGCCGAGCTTGTGTCCGCGTGTACAACGCTAATAGCGCATTTTGAGCCATAACAGCATACACTGCGCGTTTCAATCGCTTTCGTGCTCGAATTTTGCGTCGTGCTCGATCACGAAAAGCATTCCGATGTCTAACAAATTTTTTACGAACTTGATGCATTCGTATGGTCGCTTGGATCTTGAGAATGGCATTCTGTCTTCGTTTTCGATATTCATAAAGCCATAGAAATGCTAATTGTGCGAGAATTTTCGCTGTTGCGTATCGCCATCGTCTTCGAGCGAGCCATTTTCGAAGACGAGCAACGACCCACGATCCCATCTTTTTCATATCGATTTTCAATAATGCGTCTAAGAGAGCGATTTTCCCCGTTTTGAAAAATACTTTGGTTTTCCCAAGACGATAAGCGGTCGTATCGACGCGGAATGACCACAATACTGCCTCTGTAAAAGTTCGATCGCTGTACGGAGAAAACATTGGTGTCACCGAGGAAGGAAGCGCTGGCTTATAAATTCGACAAATCTCGGCATATGAAACTCGTGTTGGAAGCCCAACTTTCAAGAGCTCACAAGTAGCAAGCATTCCTGTGCAACGAAGCTGATCCACGACGTAGCCATTTTCAAAGATTGCTGGAGTCATTGTTGGGTTCGGTTTAATACAGCGTATAAAGTTGCATCGTGTGTCATTTAACGTGTCGACTAAAGTTTGCATTTGCTCACAAAACTTTCCAGAGACCGTCTTTCTTCGCGAGGTAGTTTTTGTGTCTGATTGCCGTAATTTGAAGAGCTCTTTGACCAATTCGGATTGACTCGACATGACAAAATCTTCTAGATCACGAGGAATCGAATCATTGTTCTTGTCGATGAAATTCCCGATCGTGTATGGAACGCGTGTTGCAAAATGCTTGATCACAAAGACAAACTTTTTGTCTTTTTCGTGTGGAGATAAAAAATGAGCGTGTTGTTTGTGCGTTAAATGAAGTGTTGCATTCCATTTCGCATCGGATGGCTTCGGATTGCGTGCTTCTTGATCTAAAAGCGGGAGAATTCCATTCGGCTGCTGAGCAATAAGATTGATACAATCTCGATTATCTGGCCATGCGATGACGCCAACGTCAATGCCTTCCGCGGTGAACAGTTCTTGTTCCGCAATGAAAACCTGTTGATTAAATGTTGCTTGTAGAGCTTCATTCGCAAAATTGATCAGCAATTGCTCAAAGTCATTCAGCTCAAAAGATTCAAAGCCAAAAATATCCAAAACGCCAATGTAAGGAAGCGCTTCTGCCTGATGATGACCGAGTGAATCATTGATTTTCTCGACAATGTACAGAAACAACTGATTGTAGATGCTTTTCGCGATGGCATCGCGAACGTATTTTCCTTCTCGAGCGGTCCGTTTGATGGTGAAGGTTTCCCCACGTGTGATCATGTCACGCTCCGTGATCACTTGCAATAACGCACTGGCTTCTACGCCAAGCATTTTTGCACATGACTTGACTGCTTGCTTGGAAGATTCCACTACTTCTCCAACATCACCAGCAGCACTCTCCCGATCTTTGAAAATGATATTACCCAAGTGAAGCAAACCGGATAAGATCCGCCACAACTGAATCTGGAGATTCCGGTCGATTCCCACAGATTGCAGAGCGCTTACAAGTTCGTCATACAGAACCTCATCGTCAACATTTGGGTCAAAAATGCATCCACTCTGATTCAAATACTGATACGATTCAATCGAGTCGAGAGACAATTCTTTCTTGAGACTGTCATCGGCACCTGCCAATAAAAAGTAAAATATATGAAAATTACGTTCACCTGGGATTTGAGCGACGATACGGAATTTCTCGAGTAAATATGTCTCAATCATCGCTCCACGAAGTTCATTTCCAAGTTTATTGGAGCCACCCTGCTTAGAGAATTCGAGCTTCATAAACTTCCCAAATCGCGAGGAATTATGATTTCGAAGCGTTTTAGCGTTCCCAAATGCTTCAAGAATGGGGTTTGTGTCCAACAAACGCTTGTCTAATTCCGTGGCAACGGCCGTACCACCCAGCTGTTTAAGCTTTTTGGCTTGATAATGCTCACGAGAAGTGAGATATCGTAAGACGATCTTAGAGGTCTCCGTTTTTCCGGCTCCCGACTCACCTGAAATTACAATGGATTGACATTGGGCTGGTGACGTAAGTGCCATTTGTTGAAAAGCGACTTCAGCGATTGCATAAGGGTGAGGTGGTTTATTGCCCATTTGGCTTCTTATATAGTCCTCTATGCGTGGCTCCACCGTTCGAACCAAAGGGTTCACTGCAATCAACACATTTGCCATCAAAGTGTATGGACGCAGTTGTGTAGTTGATCGAAAGCGAAGCGCCAAATTGTCCAGGATTCCAGCCTCATGAATGTAATATAAACTTGTCATATCATCCACGGTACGTGGATTGACTTTATAGAGATCTCCTAACCCACACAAGTCAACCATTTCTATTCCATAATTTGGATCAAACACTTGTAAGTGGATGCCATCGTCGCTGATGTTTTTTATTTCGACTTGGCGCCAAACATATTGCTTGTCTGGGATCCATATTTTCGCCCCTAATTCAGGAGGATTTTGTTTGAGAGATTCTATTACTTTGGCAGGATTTCGACGCTGATTGTTGGCTTCCTTGAATCGTTTTTTATTTTCATACACGAGTCGTTGTGCCACGGTCAGAGTACTCACATCGACGGAATCGGTTGCTTTTTGAGGTCGAAATGTATCGTACGTTGGCAAGGATGAAGATGTGATGCTAGTAGCATTCAACTTCCGGCCCGATTGGAACATTTTTTAGTGTAAAAATCTTCCAGTCTCTATAAAACCTCCCTTACATGCGATAAGACATGCCGGTGGGAAATTGTGTGCGTACATTAAATACGTGCTATAATAACAAAGTGACCCACATCACTTAGAACAATCAATGCCGAAAAAAAGTATCCGTGACGTTGATCTGCGGGGAAAGCGCGTGCTGATTCGTGTGGACTTTAATGTTCCCTTTCAGAATGGCACGATCACGAGCACACAAAGAATCGATGCGGCAATTCCTACCATACGTTTTGCGCTCGAAAATGGCGCACGGGCAGTGATATTAATGTCTCATTTGGGACGTCCTAATGGATGCTATCAGCAAGAATTTTCGCTCGCGCCTGTCGCTAAAGTTTTGGAAGAAAAACTTGCACGTCAAGTCAATTTTTTACCTGATTGCGTTGGGGAAAAAGTGGAAGCTGAGTGCTTGGACCCTCCTCCAGGAACTGTCATCTTACTGGAGAATCTAAGATTTCACGTGGAAGAAGAAGGAAACGCTAAGGATGCACAAGGAAAAAAGGTTGTCGCTTCAAAAGTAGACGTTGAGAAATTTCGACAAAGCTTGAGTAGGCTTGGTGATGTCTACGTGAATGATGCATTTGGAACAGCGCATCGCTCTCACAGTTCCATGGTTGGAGTGGAAGTGCCTATCAAAGTCGCTGGGTTTTTGATGGACAAGGAGCTTGCTTATTCTGAAAAAGCTCTGGAGGCACCCGAACGACCATTTTTATCGATTTTGGGTGGTGCAAAGGTAGCTGATAAAATCCAATTAATCATGAATATGTTGGATAAAGTGGATGTAATGATTATTGGTGGAGGAATGGCTTACACTTTCAAGAAAGTGATGGATGGAATGTCCATAGGGGACTCGCTGTATGATGAGGAAGGGGCTAAAATCGTCAAGTCTATCGTCGAGAAGGCAGCAGCTAAAAATGTATCATTGCATCTACCAACTGACTTTATCATCGCGGACGCATTTAAGAGCGACGCTAAATGGAAAGCAGTATCACAAGAAGAAGGAATTCCTCAAGGTTGGATGGGGCTCGATATCGGTCCGATATCGCGCAAAGCCTTTTCCGAAGTCGTCTCAGGTGCAAAAACAATTGTTTGGAACGGACCGATGGGGGTCTTCGAATTCGAATCTTTCGGTACGCAATGAAGATAAATTTCATACTTGTCTCTGCTTGATATTATTTATTCAATGTAGAGGCTGGAACGAGACAGCTGATGGAAGAAGTAGTTCGAGTCACAAAAAGTGGTGCTACTACGATCATAGGAGGAGGAGATACAGCCACATGTTGCGCCAAATACAATTCCGAAGATAAAGTCAGTCATGTGAGCACTGGTGGTGGAGCTAGTTTGGAACTTTTGGAGGGGAAAAACTTACCTGGAGTCGACGCCCTTTCTTCCACCAGTCTCTAATACCCTTCGATAAAAATAGTAAGCGTGTCATCTGTGGTCTTACACTATCTAAATCCTTTCAGTGAAGCGAGAGTTTTTTTTGCATTCTGGGATGACTTGATAACTTGATGTCAGTATGAAAATTACGCTTGTGCGCTTCTTTGTGGATCTACTCGATCGAAGACAGTGTGCTCTTGTGATAGACATGTGCCGGCAGCTTAGCTATGGTTGAAGCATTGACCTGTTGAATTTATGTGTATACTGTAGTTTATAAAATAACTCAATATAAGATGTTACTCACAGCATCTCCGTCTGTTTCACTCTCTACGGCTGCGTAATGTTTATTCTTTAATCTTTGTCAAAACCTTTGCTCCTTTGATTTATTCCAACGAACACTACCGACTATGGCTTTATTCACTAGAAATCGCGTTCGATCTGTTTCCATTCGCAATCCCGAGCGCACCAACTATATTCAGCGCATGTCCGCAGATGTGTTCGGTATCGATGCGTCACTATTTCGTGATCGCTCTCAATGGATACGTAAGTGTGATGTGAAAAAATGTCATGTGTGCTCGATCAAATTCTCGCTTTGGAAGTTCAAGCATCATTGTCGCTCCTGCGGGAATGTCGCATGTGGCTCCTGTTCATCACGACGAGTCTGCTTCCATAGCAAAACAGTACGCGTGTGTGATGACTGTGTGGCTACAAAACTCGTGCGACCGTACCATGTTCAAGAAAATGTAAATGTTTTTGACAATCAGCATTCGAGACTTCACCCTTCGATACGGCGACATTCAATCGCCAATTCCCCCAATGATAATATCGATTTTGATCACTTCGTTGCCTCCTTACAACTGCACGCTCCAGTGAACAAGAAAGCCATTTCCTCCTCAACCTTTTTTCCCACAGAAAGGATCAATGCAGAAAATGAACGACAAAGGATACCAGTCGAGCGAGTAAACGATAATATAGGGCATGATAGAGCGTCGATTTCGTTCAAAGAAAGCGCAACGAGCCATTCGCTAAGATATACGTCGACAATGGGAAGTTTCCGTGACTCCGGATATTGGAATTATCTGGCAATCAAAGTAATTGTCTTCATTATGATACTTGTGTTAGCTTTGGCCTCTATATGACATAATAATGGTGATGGTTCCACGTTTTACCACGACCTGCAATGATTCTTATGATGGTTCTCGTCTTATTTTTATATTTATAGCACAGTCCCCCCTGCTAACTACAGGCTCTTGTATTCTGGAAAGAAAGATAAAAATAAGGAAGCGATTTCCAGCATCTCACTTGATTACTTGTCTTTCTCCTTCGATCAACAAACTCAATGACGCTATTTGGACAACGAGCTAAATTCGTCAATTTGAATTCGTCTGGCTCTATGTAAGTAAATTGCTGCACAGAGTACAAATTTGAATTCTTACCTTTATTTGCAGAAGCACGACGCGATCCCTATCCAGAGATCGTCTTCGTGAAAAAGCTCAGAAAGCACGATTGCAGAGCGTAATGCAGCGTCAACTCTGCGCTCGTATCCAACGCGTTTTGAAGAAAAGTCCCAATGTCGCAGAAAGGTTGGCGCTTCAAATTCTACAAGATCACGCTCAACAGGGGACAGCATCTGAAAAATCTATAATGGAAGTTGATGATGAGAAATTTTGTGCCTTAGTCAGAAGCATAGCATCCGTTCCGTGTCGAAACGCTCGATCTTGCACTTCACTACCTACTGACGGAGAGATCAGAGCCCGCACCCAGCAGAAGTCTTGGTCGACAGATAGACCAGAGCCGAGAGATTTGGAAGAGAAGCCACACTGGGATGAAGACGATGTGTATATATCTCAGGCTCATTTGCAACAGCGAAGTATTGGATTTACGATGACGCCCACGACGCGCTCTCGCAATCGAAACAGTCCCAACATTTGGGAAGATATCGTTAAATATAACTCGGTCATGGAACAACAGGAACGTCAAGATTTGAAAGACCGCAAAATGCGAAACACAAGCATACTTTCCAAAGAATTAGAACATCAAGTACGCCAAAAACAGAAGGAGTCAAAAGTTCAAGAAGAAGAAAATACTCGATTTCACAAGCAACAATTACACTTTATCGAGCAGCAGGAAGTCCAAGAACAGAAAAAAGCGTTGGACCGATTACTTGACATTAAAGAATTGGCCAAAAGTCAAGAAATGCAACTTAGAGAAAAAGCAGTACAGAAGAAGAAGAATTTGGAGCACAAGAAAGAGCTTGAAATGCGAGCTGTTCAAAGAATTCAAGAAGAAAAGAGAGCATTGGAGGAGCGCGAAATCGCCAAGAGAAAGGCACAAAAGGAACAGAGTGTGCATGTTTATCAAGAAAATCAGCTTACGCTGTCTCGGAAACATTCTGAGAAGTTGAAGGAGAAGGCTAATGATATTAAACTGGCTCAAGAATATATCCAGATGGAAGAACGAAGAGATCAACAACGGAAAGAACATCTCGAGAGTTTGAGTAATAGTATTAAAGCACGCATGAAAATGTACGACGATACTGCAAAAAGAGATATAGAGATCAAAAGCAAGGAGGAGGAACAACGCCTTCAACAGTATCAACTCCAGCATGCACAACAGCAAGCTGCTTTAGAAGCGGATGAAATTCAGAAAAGAAAGCTAAGAAATACAGCGCAGAAGAAGATTTTGAGGCTGCAAGTACTGGAGAAAAAAGAGCGTGAGGATAGAGATAGAAAGGACTTTGATACCCAAGCGATCATCTGGAGACAGCAACAAGAAGAGATGGAACTAGAAGAAATTGCTAAAAAGCAGAAGCGAAAAATTGACAATAAATCCCAACAAGACAAGTTGCGGGAGCAGATGTTGCAAAAAGAAAAAAGGCAAAATTGGGCTGATCAAACTCTGGTCGAAGTGCAGCTTAATCGTCCAATCTTAGAGAAGATATATCATAGCAGTCAGATTGTTCAAAAGATTGCGCAAGCTGTAGCGCTTGAAACACGTGACCGCTCATGGCAACTGCGACGTCATGAGGCGGTAACTCATTGATCTATTCGCTAAACTAATCTATTGATGCGCTTATCACTTCCTGTATGGGTATAATTTGTATTTTATTCCTTCATCGACTGTACTAGAAGCTCTAATCGTATGCGCCCGCTCTGTGGTTTACCAGATCGAAAGTACCTTTCATTAACATCCATACGTTCACGTGTTGCCCGAAATCGACTAAGCTTGCAGGATCAAGTTAGTTTACTTCAATTTGAACTTCTTTCATCTTTTCTCTTCTGCTGTTGAGCCCATTTCTTAGCTTCGATATCTGTGAGCAGATCAAATGGCAGGATTGGACACGACGAACTTCTGTGGCTGGAGAAACGGGATTAAAGTGCCTGGTCTGAGCTTATGAAGCAGTATCTTAAATAGCTTTTATATGAGATTGAGAATAGATGAGAATAATCTCACAATCTCACGATTTCTCTACTCATCTGCTTCGAGATAAATATTCCGTACTCAGAAGCTGAAACTAGGAATGGGTTGAATTTTCCCCAATTCATAGAAATGCTCAAGACTCGTGTCCATTCGGAAGGGAATAGTCGATAGTATTCGTTGGGTAATCTATCGCATCCTATTGCTTTGTATAACTTAGACGACTTGATTGCCCAGTTGAAGTCATTGGCAAAAGAAGGGTGAGTACAAATAGGTGCGAAGGTATGCATTGAAAGTTGGCATGATTACAAAAGTCACCTTCAATATTCATGAAATCCCACCCTTGAAGGTAATGAAGAAGAGGGTTCGCCAAACTGTGATCTAGCTGACCTCCTTACTCTTTTTATTCTGGCACATTCCTTTACTTGTTGATGAGTTGAAGCTGGAGAGTATGGGACCGCGATCCTCCGGAGATATCCTTGTTTTGGTGCGAAGGGGATTGAAACACGTTTGCCCAATGGTTGTTATGCGCTGTGCCATTTCCTTCGTATCCACTGTGATAGATCCATCGGATTGTTGAACTGATGGAATATATACACGTCGGCAAATTGGGGCAGGTGGTCGAAAAAATTAGTTGGTTGCCTTCTCACTCTTATCTATATCGCGATCAAAGTTGCTGATTTCGGTCGATTTTCTTCGGTGTGAGCGCCCCGATTGATCCTGGATCGATCGAAATCTGATGTTCTAAGTTGTGGAAGTGAATGCATAAGTCCTGAATCTGATTACGTAATGGATTTTGAGAACACCTCTCCGGTATGTATTTATTTGCTGCATGGTTCCTTCGATTGAAAAAACACCTCAACGTTACTTGACACTTATTACTCTCGGCTGATCTCTTGAGTTGAAGAAAAAGGCTGAAAGTAGGGACGCTGGTGTGGCATGACCTATCTTACTCAGTCGCAATATATTCGGCGAGCTATCTGAGCGCTTTTAACGTATGCTACAATGCATAGAGACAAAATTGTTACGTGAGCGAGTGTTTGCAAGTGTGCCACAAAGCCGCTTAAATTGCTTAGCGTGGAAGGTTTCAAGTAGAGTAGGAAAAAATATACATTTCTGATGCCTGAAAGTTATTGTCAATGATCTACTGCAAGATTAAAGACGACGCAGAGAGAAAAAATAAATTTGGATGATCAACGTTCAGCAGATTTTTGTATCAGGAACGGCGCTCTAGAGGCAACGGATCGTATCGAAATCGTGAAATTTGGGGATAAACGGGGCAGAATTGTCGGTAGAAAAGAGTGAAAGAACAAGAAGTCCACCATTGATGACACGGATGGAAGCGGGCGAGATAGAGCGTTACAACAGCGGTCTGATATGCAAGCAATTTTATAACACTGCCGTACGTCTCCTTACATTTTACCAGGTCTTCGTTTTTTTACTTCACTTCTTGCCTCCTGTATGTGGTCGGTACCCATTGTCCATTGTGCCTGAGATTTATCGCGAAGGATAGTACTCCCGTCAATTCGACGAGCTTTCAAAATCCCAGTACTACACGCATCAGAAATTCCATTTGAAATTGCCATCTGCTCTCCCTTTGAAACCAATATCTCTAAAAGCTTTTTCATTTTCGGGATTTGGTTTGTGACCGTAGGCGTTTGCAAAAGCTTGGCGTGAGTACACAGAATCTGTAATCTACGTGTGGTAGCTTGTAAGACTGTGACGCAATCCAAAATTGCCTCGGTGTTGCTCTTCAGATGTACCTCGAACAGTTCTATTGCTTTAGTCATTGTGACTAAGTATTGACTTCCAAATTTAAAAAGCGTGCTGAGAACCTTGGGACTGGGGAAGCTTTGTGTCAGGCAAACCAAGACCTTAAAAAGCAATAAACTTTGCATAAAATAATTCAATACATAAGGCAGTGATTTGTCCGATTCGTCGAGTTGAAAGTCCAAATTTCTCACAGCGATCACAAGCATTTCTAGCATGATTCGATGGTAGGTTTCGAAAGTTTTTTCTTCAAGGGAAGCAAATGTGTTTTGTATTGTATCTTGTTCGGTGCTGTCCTCCTCTTCGCCATTACATTGACGTAAAAATTTAACCATCCCATTCGTGGCCAGATCTTGTATCGCATCCAATTTGACTGGAGTTGTTTGTACGTACACTCGTAAAAGAATTTCAACATCAGAGAAGTCGTGTTTATCGGAACTTGACCTAGTCCAGCTTTTCTGCAGATGGGCTCTGACCAAACTATTTAATTGAGCGCGCATCTTGCAAAGTATACTTTCATTTACCGGGTTCGGGGCTCCTATATTCAAACAGCGACCAGGCTCCAAGTACTCCGGGCAGGTACATTCAAAAAATGAGAGCATGGTCGAAAGAGTGCGCACACTATTAACTGCCAAAACAAAGTCATTCTCGAAAGTGTGTGACATCTCGTGAACTCTAATGAAACATTGTTGAATAGTCTATCCACAAAGGTATGTGTCAAAGCTTTTCGTAAAACTCGAATGGCTGGCGTACCTCTTGATACCAGACACGGTCTTTTGTAGATTTGTCGATAACTCTGATTGTTCCCACCTCAGCTTCGCATCGAGGTACAAGAAGCTTTAAGAGACTGTTAATGAATATTTGGTTATCACTCGATGCACAGAACGCTTTCTTTCGTCCAGCATTTGCTGACAGCGAAAGTGAGCATTGTACCAGCGTCCTAGCGATGCTGACGTATATTTCAAGACACCTTGCTACTTCGCTTCTGACCAAATAGCAATTTGAGTCTGAATGAATACTTTCGGCATCGCGTTTTGATAGCTCTTTCAAAGCGTCGATATAGTTGCAAACGATACTCCATATGCGAGTTTCCGATAGGCAGAACTTGCAAAAGCTTGCTGACTTCTCACACACTTCTTTTGTTACTGATTTTGATAAATCTTCGGAACCAGAATTCTTGTCAAATGATCCATTCAAATGATTCAGGCAAAGTGAAAGCAGGTATTGGAACAGGAGAGTTGGGCTTGTATACTCGCTCTCAGCCTGAAGCGCCAAAAATGTGCTTGGTTGACATATGTTTAAAATTAATAGCACGGATGGCTGGAGAGGTATAAATGTGCCACTAATGGAATCAAAGCTAGCACGTACGGTCTTTTTCCTTTGAACTTGATGTGGGCCCTTTTCAAAATTCAGCCTTTTTTGATCAAGTCCGATATCATTGATGCGTTGTCGACTCCAATTTGGAATAGGTAGGATGTTATGATACAATTGCTCAATGCTGATATGATGGCTAGTTGATATCGATCCGGCCAAAAGTTTCTCAAGCATCACCAGATGCCGCAATCGTGTGATAATGTCCGTCGATAAAGAGTGCGGCAGAGCCGTAAGGCAGTTCAGTAATATTCGAAACCAGTTGATCGCGTACCAAAGCATGCTGCAAATCAAGACTTTGCTGTCTGGATCTTTTGCGACGACCTCGTCCGATTCAAGGTTCCTAAGTATAATTCAATGAACGCGTGTCAGGGGGACCCAATGGCACTGGAAAGATACAAACCTGACAAGCTGCAATGGATAACTGAATAGACCATTCAATTTATCCATTCGACCTTGCTGTCCGAATAGGTAAGCTAGAGCTGAAAGCAATGGGCAGAGATACCACATTCGTTGCCGTTTATCTTCATCTGAAATAAGTTCCCACAATTTCAGATAATATTGCGATGTCTAGAATGAGACAACAATCAGCTCAGCCATGACTCCAACCAAGTCAACTGCAAGTAATTCTCACGTCATGTAATCGCATGTAAATCAAAGGAGCCCAAGGATCGTCCTCAGTTTCAGTGTACGCTAGTGACGACTCGACTTCCTCTACTGACTTGCATTTGTTCGTAAATTGATCCACCAAAAAGGTTTCCAAGTAATCGGAGATTAACACAAATGCTCTTATTATCTCGCCACGAGATTCTGCTTCCTTGAAAGTAGTCTGAATGGATTGCACCAAATGATGAATCTCGAAGAGAAGCAAACTCATGCATTTCGGTCCCTGAGAAAAGCAATAATTTCCCAGTGTCTCTATCTCATGCTTCACCTGGTTCCGTAATCGATCACAATCTTTTACATGCGCTTTGTTATTCCTCAGTTCATTTGACATGAAAGCGAAGCGCACGATCATCTCCCTTATCTTTGCGATTGCAGCTATAACTCCAAGCGCAATGTGTCGTATGTCAGATTGATGTAGCTGCTTTTTTATCAATTGGTTTAGATCCGAGTCCTCACAAGATCCAATCGAAAATAATAAACGGTAGATTTTGCGTGCTTGTGAAAATGTGAATGACTCCGAACGATCCAGAAGTCGTTTTAATGGGTGAAGAAACTCCCCAACGGCCAAATGTTCCAAATCAAAAGCGTCATTATATTGGACGGCCCCGTGGAGCAAATCAGAGCTGATGAAGTCGCTATCTACTGATCCTTTATAGTTGATCCAACAGAGAACATCAAGAGCTACGTCAACGGCTTGTGATGTGCGTGCGGTCTCACACATTTCCGCCAGAAGAAGGAGTAACTATACAGGCCATCAAAACAATAACGATCAACAAGTTGCCCAAATGCAAAACCAAAGTGAGTCACAAACCTCTCTCGTATAGAAGGATGACGTTTCCCGAGACTTGACCATTTTTGCCAATGATAATCCGGTGAATAGTGTAATCATACAAAGTGCACCAAATTGTAGCAATAACTTTGAATGTTCAGCGGACTGTATCAACGTCTCGGAAATATCCAAAAGGGACGAGATTTGATCTCCCAGCATCCACGCGTATTGCTTAATCGCAGCACCTACTACCAAAAGAGGTATGGAGCCAGAAATGACTAGTTTCCGTATCGACGATAGAGCTTGTGAGTTGTAAACTGAGTTTTCTCGAGCAATGAGCAAGAGCCAAAATTCAATTCTTTTGAAATTTTGTTTGTCGCGCGGTTCCTTCTTTCCTAATAGACAAAGAAACTTTTCGAGCCAGCGTGGATGCAATTGTACACACCGTACAAAACAGTCCCAAACGCATTTCATTCCTGTCTGTGTTTCTTTTGTGAGTTTATCTGAGCAATGTATCCGATCCTCTAAAATTTCGACCAGCCTCTTATAATTTTCTTCGAAGCCCGAAATAGTCGCATATTCCATAATATAGCTGATCAAACTCGGCAATTCTTCTAGCGAGCATGATTGCGCTTTCTCGAACGTAAGTTCGACAACGCTATCCAGCTGTTGTGGACTCAAATGAAAACTACTGAGCGCCTCTAAGCATGCCTTTCCGATCTTTTCGTGAGCTCGAAAAAATTCTAGCAAGATTTCCGTCACGCGCTGATTGACACAAGGGTATCAAATTGGAGGAAAATGGATGTCGTATGCATTCTTACCGGAATTTCCGCATCTCGCGCGAGTTCTGGAACGAGAAATATGATTTCAAGCTGGTAAGGAAAAGGTACAACCGGTACCGCACATAAAAGCTTCTCTACGGTATTGCCTTCCTTATTCTCCATCGAACGGAGCTCTTGCAAAACCAAGTGTGAGATGGTAGGGTTGATATCTTGAGTAGTGCTCGCATACTCGATCATCTGCGTAGAATCAATACGATGCACGTTATTAGCGTAAAGATCGTTGATAGTACCTTTTGAATCAACAGAGCCGTCAGGTGTTCTTGTAATGGCTCATGGCATAGTAATAGACTCATGAAAGTATATGATTTCGGGGGTAGTCCGGTTTGAGTGGTGTCCAATGACAGCATTTGATGCAGCGTGTTGGGCTTCTGCGCCCACAATTCCTCCAGCTGATCACATACTTGATGTGATGTGATCCTAGAATCCTCTTTTGTCAACTGGACCTGTAATTGTCGATGTATTTCTTGCTGACTTTCCGCAAGATTGTGCGCTTGCCATAATTGTGCACAGAAACTCATAAGTTACCATGTTAAAAAACAGATATATAACAGTTGGACGCCTTGTCAAGTGTGGCACCCTTTTATTATGGGTAGAAAATCGGATCGCGCCTGTCAGAATTAACACAGCTTACACAGTACAGTAACAGTAATGCCTCAATTTATCAATTTTCATTTGGGAAGCGTTATTCAGCCCCCACCTTTTCTGTATCCAGCCCCCAGCCTCTATTAATTAATAAAACGCGTGGCTTCTGAGTGGTCGAATAAAAAATCACAATGGCCCCATCCTCCATCTATTAATAAAATCCGTGACTCTAACTGAACGAAAAGAAGAAACCATAATGAAATGCCTTGCACCACCTCCCCAGCTTGCCTACGCTACCTTGGAAGAAGCCAAGGCAGCAATTGATGACCATGCACAGCAAGAAGGGTATGTGTTGTTGTCAAGCGCACTAAAAAAGTAGACAATAGGAAGGGTGGAGATGTGAAAGCTTTGATTCTTGCCTGCTCCCAGTCAAACCCTCCAGTCATACGGAAAGGACCTCGCCAACGTGTGTCTTCTAGCCGCAGCACTGGTTGTTTGCTCAAGGCCAGCATACGGCGACAAGAATCTGGTGATTGACAAGTACAAATTGCTAATGAAAAACACAACCATGAGCCGTTTTCTCACCAGTCGGACCATCCACGAGGACGCGCTTTAACAGAGGAAAGCCAACAAGCAGTCTTGATGCTGGGTCGTTCTGGTGTGACACCTTGCCGTATTATCACCTCACTGCGCCAAAACAACAATGTAATGGCTACAGCTCAAGATATCTACAACTTACGTCGTGCAGAACGCAACAGGATGCTGGCAGGTCGATCTCCACTGGTAGCACTCTTAGACGGTCTTGCTCCTGGTGACTATTTCTCTCAGTTTAATGTGCTTCAGCAGCACTCACCTGCTAATTATTTTACCTTCTGCAAAGGCGATTTGCAACAAGTACAGCGCTGGCTGTGTCTGGCTTATTGATGCATCTTATAAAACGAACAAGTATGGACTCCCTCTCCTTCATACTACCGGTGTCACAGCAACAAATAGTACCTTCACCTTCGCATACTGCTTTATGCGGAATGAGACTTTGGCAGACTATTTATGGGCA